>BGPT01001306.1:160191-173488 GCA_003297045.1 Symbiodinium sp. clade C Y103
CTCTGCCATCCATCATTCACAGCAACTCACCTTTCCTATAGTTTGCTATTCCTGAAACTTCCGCCACCGCCTTGTGCGGTACTACTGGTATATATATGTATCCATATGCATTGTAAATAAGTAGTAACCCGCAAAAGAAAACATACACGTGAAAAAAAAACAAATGATTTTAATGGGATTTTAGCATATTTAGCCAACTTCTATCTTTCAGGGTTACTCAAACACGCCTCCTCCATCACTGCATCGTCACCAGTGCACCTCCTGGTTGGTGCCACAGCTACGCAAGGCCTGGTTGCCACAGGTAGATCAGAGGTATTCATTGGGCATATCAAATATCAGCATGTTAAATCATTTCAACGTATATTACATCTATTTGTTTTACATCCATTATGTAGTTCAAACAGGTTCAAACCCTATCGATTGCATGTGTTCGTTTCAAGCACAAAGAGAACAACAATGACAGGAGAGATGATGGCATATCACTCAACATTCTCCAATCATTGCGGCGGCTGCAAGTCAGACAGGACCCAAACATCAGTGCAGAATTTCTCAACGCACAAACATCTTTAGATCTGTGACAAGAAAGACTGGAAATTGCTCAAACAATGACAGTTTCCCTGAATATTCTCAAGGTATATGATAGAAAACCTGTGGAAACTTGGGGCTTGAACATCTTTTAACGCGCGCTTTCTATTGAACTGAGCAAATATGCTTCAAACCGAGAAGACCCTGTGGACATCTTATTTCATTCTGAGTATTCTCAACCATACGTTTGCTTTGATTCTCAAGTCTGAGCCATGAACCCATATACTGTACAACCACTGGAAAAACGAAGGTCGATGTATACAAGAGTTGAGGATTGACCATGTTGGTGAACATGTCATGGTTGTATCATCCCTCCTATATCCTTACTGTATCCTTTAATCAGTCCTCGTAAACTTTCCAATTTAGGGACATTCCAGTCTCAACTCCATTCTGAATATAATTGTACCATACCAAGTACCTAGTATGTGTATATATACTGTATATATATGTATATATGTAAGGTGAGGCCGCCCAGATATAAGTTCGTTTCTAAACTCCATTGACTATAGTTGTATCCCTCAGAACCCCTAGTTAACCAGGTTATGTGCGTCAAATGGGCTATCATTCGGGGGTCTTACCTTGTGTCTTATTATTTGTTTTACTATAGGTTACTTGTATAGTATACTAATGTATAGTACATGTATATATATATATACATACATGTCCTAGACCCTCCAAATACCACCCAAACAGCGGTAAATGTACTAAAATTATGAGTAAACGACCATTTTTAGGGATATTTGGAGGGTCTAGGTATATCTATATCTCCAATATATATACACACAAGTGTGTGTCACACTTTTTAAAATCAAAAATTATCTAACCATGAGGGAATCAGAATTTCGACCCATCCCCAGTTGTGCCCAGGACCTCGAGCTTCGGCGGAAGCGATTCACTGCTCTCACTCAGGACCCAGAAGTCCTGCAGTGGCCATGGGGCTGGAATTTTTCAGAGTCCCTCGGTGTCGACCGACGATTGGCGTCTGAAGCACAAAGTGGCTGAAGCCAACTGAACTGCAATGATTCTTCCATATGGGGGGTTCCATAAATGGGGGTGCCCAAAAATGGATGGTTTGTAGTGGAAAATCCGATCTGAAAATGGATGATTTGGGGGTACCCCTATTTTAGGAAACCTCCATATTAACTAATGATGAATCCAACACTTTCCTGGATGGTCCCATGATGCCCCAAACCAAAAATCGGTCGATCCGAAAACTCTGATTGTAGCTGCTTGGCTTTCCCGTGTCCTAAATCGAAAGGCCCCAAAACCATTGGTTTCCCCATGGTTTCTCCATTCACAAGTTTGGAAATTCCGAAATGTGCCATGGTCAAGTTCAAGGGTTTCCTAGGGCCCTGGTCATTCCACCATGGTGAATGGGATTCCAAAATGGTTTTTTCTCAACCCCAAAATGGCCACCCCAATGGCTTGATGACTATCCAGTAACCCACCCATTTACCCCATTTACCCAACTAACTCGACCACAAAACATCAGAAAGGCTTGACCCAAGGAACTTATAGAATATGACCCTGTGGTTATGACTAACATAGCCATGGAATCCATGGCTAATCTTGGATGATTTTCCCAGCGAACGAAACCTCCATGGCTACTTCGGTGATTTTCCATGGCGATGTGAAATAACCACGGGGTATATATAGTACTTATACCCTGAAGATGTTGATCCCCCACTGATCCCATCCTTTCTGAAGGTGTCCAGGGTGTCTTTGGAAGAGATGCCCAGCAACCGCGAGAGATGTAAAAATCGATCCTGCACCTCAGGCCATCGGGGCCCAAACCTTTTGAAAAGATGCCCGTTTTCATCGCAGAAATTGGAGTTTTAGATCTATTTTTCGATGTTTTCATGGGGAAGAAGATGGAAGAATGATGTTTTGATGAAGAAGAACTGTGTTTTTCCATGGTTTTTTGGCTGGTTTTGTGGTGCAGCTGAGGTGGCAAAACCCCCTTTGGTTGGACCCTTCACTGAAGCACACTGAGCTGGCAAAGACACCGCCAAGGGGGTGCAGTCAAGACCTCGGGGCGAAACTGGCATACAAAACCACTTGCTATCTGGGATGCACATCCAAGTGGGACTTCTGCAACTATCAAATAGCGGGAAACTGGCAAATGGACAGATCTTCCAGCACCATCTTCTGGAAAGGCTCAAGGCTGAGTCAAATGATTGCCCGTTGCAACAGGGCATGCGGATGTCTGGAATGCCACTCACTTTGATCTTCTGCAAGAACGATGTTTAGCTGCAAAGCAGGCCATTCAACAAAGCCAACTTGTCAACTGGTGGTGCTTTTATGCAGGAACCGTTCTACCATACGTCTACTGAATTATCATGCTGCGCTATGATCGGCAGCTGAAATGCCACCCCTCTATATCGATCAGCCTGCAATTACAGTCAATAACCGAGTGAGAATATACTGTCAATTGAAGTCATGTTACTGGGATTGAATGACATTTTAAATGGAATTATACTTTCACAAAGACGTTTTTGGTTTCAATAATCCGCTAATTTTGCGTCCGGCAGTGATGTTCAGACAAAGACTTGTATCGATTTTGAATGGTGGCAAAAGATAAATGGGTTTGCCTGAAAGTAGGTGTCTCCCAATTTTGATGGTTAATCATCATTCAGGCCATTAGGATCATCAAGTGGCCATTCAAACAGGGGGTACATTCTTCAGACAAGCCCAAATGATGCAGAGTTCCACACGACTTTCATCTCACGGCTCTCTGCGGTCGCCAGGCAACCATAGTATTCACGGCGTGCAGCAGCTAATGGAAATTGATCCTTCCAAATCTCCTTATGTCAAGAGCCAAGCCAAAGAGCGGTGGAGTAGTAACGAGTGGTGCGTGAGGGTGAGATGACCACAAAACACCTCCGGACCGAAACTGGATCTCTTTGTGGTTCAAAATGGATGGTGAATTCTCCTGTCGGAAAGGCTATCTTCGATCGTGTTAGTTGAAGCCTCACTCTTTTCACTGCTGGTATCCCTCCGACTTAGACTTTTCAGATATTGCACCCTCATCTGCCATCACCTCCAGCCACCAACTCCAAGATGCATATGCAGCTTCTGCATTTTGAAGATCCTCTTCCGTTGCGTTCCTCGAAGTCAACGTTTTGGACAAATCGCTGGCAGTGGTTGAAACCATCTCCTTGGGCAAACGACAGTCGGGATAATCCCATATGTATGGTCCTAGACCCCCCAAGATCCCCAACACAAAATGTGAACAAGTAGTAAATTCTAGGGTAAAACCGCATTTTTCTGGCTACAAACGGAGGGTCTAGGCTGACACATTTAAACATTAAACTACCCACCCCAAAAAAAATGTTTTGGTGCCATGAAGAAATGAAAAAACCTTTGCCAATTTGTCACAGTATTATGATTTGGCCAAGACAGTTTGTGGGGCGGTCGCCGGTCGCCTAGGAGACAACTCGATGAAGGATTATCACTTTTGGACGTGTGGCAAATCACTTTCTTGGGTACGGGTTTTGAAGCTATAGCCAATTTTCTTTACTAGCACATACTGAATCACTTATAGCGTTCCGTGTTGGTGGGTGTACTTTGTTGGCATGTCCTCTTTCACCTTTTTGATGCTCAGTAGAAAATCAAGGTACATTCACAGGGCTTCAAAATCCTGTCCTTTTTAGTCAACAATCCGTTTCCAGGGCACCCAAAAAAGATCAAAAAAGCACTATGCTGAAGCACCAAGTGATGCTAAAACGTTGAATGCTCCTGATCTATGAAGTCAAGTTCATGGCATCCCAAAAACACTCCTGGTTAGCCAAGAGCGGGATCCCCAGCGAAAATTGATGCTGATAATAATTGATGAGTAGTAAACATAACCCCCCAAGTAATCAACAACCAACAGGGGTTGAAGGCAGTCGCAGCCACTGGTCTTTCGAGGTCGCTAAAGTAACTGATTTACCTATGATTTCCATGGCTGTTTTCCATGGCTATGTTAGATTCCCAAACCTGATCCATGTTCCCATGTTCAAACCCAAAGTTCGGATCGAAGTATACTGTATACCCACATCTTTAAATTCTATTGCAAGTATATTACCCACGTATACCCTATAGAGATATCAGATTTTACCATATGGATCCACCTACCAGGACCTACTACCGGGTACCTGGCAGTACCTGCTACCTCCATGACCCACTTGGCCAAGACACCGCCACCTCGCTGGTTGCAGGTCCCGCAGGCCTGGCCGTTCGGCCACGCAGCGGTGCTGCGTGACCCGCGAGACGTGGCTCCGGCAGTAGAAATGCCATGGTCGCCAGCCATGGGCAAAGGAACCTGCAGTCGTCCCCCCCCGGGAGAGCCGTGCGCCAAATGTGGCAATGATCGGAAGATGTAGGAAGCACCCGATCCATGAATTATGAACATGATGATATATCATGATCATTCATGATCTTGTTTCTAGCCTCCAGCCCAGGTATCGATCAGCACCGGAAAATATGGCATGTCGAGCTACGTCAAGAAATTGAAGTTGGGCCCTGGAAGTCTCACGCGTTGCGACCATCAAAAAAGGGGTGGACACGTCTGGCTGTTTCTCGCGAGATAGATCATCAGGAATCTAATAGCAGCTGAAACTGAAAATCAAAAATTCAAGCCTGATTGGGTCTGAATTTTGCCCACGCAAACAGTGCCACACGGTACGGTACTGTATGCATCTGTCTAATCTTCATTGCGTGGGCGGGTACCTTAAACTTGTCTCCACAACACGAAATCGAACGACGGCAACTGTAGCATGAACTGGTCCAAGATGGTCTGTGCAACCCAGTCACAAGAGTTTAGGCAGCAGTGGGCGACCACAAAATCGCTTCATGGCTGTTGCTAAGGAAGAACGTCAGAGGTGATAATGATTGCATACAATGTGGTGCCTCCCCCCCAGTTATAATTTGGTTTATAACCCCCTTCAACTGTAGATATATCTGGCATAAACCGTAGTTAACCTATCATTTTCATATATCATTCTCACCTGGAATTGTCCTCTGTAGTCATCTTGCAACAGGCCCTTGGTATCTTGGTTGAGTCGGTGGCTGAGTCGCTAGACTGGATGGGTGGAATTGATGGAGGTTTCCATATCTATCCGCATCATGAAACTAAGATGTATCTAGAAAAATCCATGTATCATGTTGGATATGTTGGGTATCTTCAGGTATCCATACAGTCTATACCTTTTTTGAGGACTTCTGACAACAGTATTTCTCTTCATGGCCAAGGCAACGCAACTTCGAACGAGATCAAAATACGTTGCGACAGCGCCGGTCGCTCCCATCCCCTCATCAGCTCCATGACTGGGAAATCCACGAATTCCAAGGGGGTATGGATAGATATGGGAAGATCAACAGAACCTATGGGGAATTGTCCATGATTTTCCAGCATCTTTGATTACCAGAGAGTAGCATTCAACATATTTTTCGAGGTGCAAAAATCCCAAACCACTGGAGATCCCGCAGATCTTGGCTCCTGGGATCAAACACGAGTCATCCTGTGTACTACGAGCAAGTTACATCGGTTATGATCATTTATATATCCCATGCCATGGAAATCCCAAACAGAATGGGCACAGTATGTGAATCCCTGTGAATGGATTGATGACCTCATCCCCTAATATGTACAATCCATTTTTGGAGCACGGCACGTGTGAGAGCGTGTTGAAAAATATTCCTGTTTCAAATCAAACAATTGTCCTTGAGGAGGTTTTTATTGATTGAAGCACCAATTTAAGTCGCAACATGAACCTTACAGCAAGCTTTAAAAAGATAGAAGTTCCCAAAAACCGAATCTGAAATAATTCCTGAGAAATTGAACCGTTTCTGCATCTTTTGGGCTCACTATAAATATCCTTAAAACTGCCACCCTGTTCAGCCACCCTGTGATCAGCCCACCGATCCACCGATCAGCCAGCGCCTTCTCTCAGGGCCTCCTTGCGCACGCAGCCGCAGAAGGAGCACCTGAGATGGTGGGACCCGTTGGATTTGGATGGTGGGATTTTGCCAACTGTGGGATGCCACTATGGGATGTTTTCTTGGCAAATCTTGTCTCATTTATTGATGATCTATGTGGGATTTAGCATCAAGGAGATCACATTTGCAAAGACCACATTAGAAAAGCATCAAAACATTGGGCTTGAGGATGATTGAGATTATGATACAGCAACAGCACAGAGTGATACTTTATATGGAATTCAAACTGACGAGACGTTGGGATTTAAACCAGCAAGAGCTTAGGGAATTAGCCAACGAAAATCAAGAGGGATTTCACGCACAAAAAACACAATCTGTCAGGTCATTGCTGCAGCCCCCATTTTCATTGGTTTAGCTTTCCATTTTTTGATGGCTGTAGTGACCCAAACTATGTATTGTACATATATATATATATACTTATATATATATATATATATACATAGTGATATATATATTATATATATGTATATACATAGTTATATATATATAGTTATATATATATATATAGTTATATATATATATATATTTATATAGTTATATAGTTATATATATATATATTTATAGCTATATATATATATATATTCCTGGATCTTTCGACCAGCACTAATGTGGTTGTTTGGGGGTTCGTACATCTTTTCAGTACAACCACAACAAACGTCGACCACCAGCAGAGACTGGCAAACGAGCACATCTTGATTTTTCATAGTTTCATAGTGCCCTCTGATTTCCTCTGATTTGGCACAAACCAGCACACGTTGAGAAAGTGGTTGTTCAGAATCCTGTAACTGCTGAAACGCCCGGAGCACAAATTACTGAAACGAGCTATCTCGAGCAGAAATTTACTCGAGCGGAAATCCTTGTGTTTCTCAAGATCCAGGTGTACATAATTATATATATATATATACACATATATTATATACATACATGTGTGTGTGCTGTCAATGTAAAATATGTATGTATATATTATACACATATTGTTATACATTGTAATATCATAAAATAATGTAATCATCTTCTATCTACATCTGATATAGTAGAATTTCTACCATAGAATGGATAAAACACAATGATTCCCGAGCCTGAATATTTCACTCGTTTTGGTCATCAAGGCCCAGGTTCAAGGCTACATTACGTAAGTTATAAGATGAATTCCATCCTTTCCATCCAGACATTCCCATGAACATCTCAACTGTGCTGAGGCCTGAGGCTGTGATGGCTATGAAAAGATGGTACAGTCACTTGGGGCTTTCCGCTTGTTCCATAGCATCACCTCCCCAAAATCATCAAGCTGCGCGTGTTCAACGAACCCTTTTTTCAGATCGCATGCGAGGGTTGTCAGGTCGTGGGAGGCAGATTGCGCCCCGCCACATGCGACTCATTGCAGCGGAGGAACAGCTGGAACACCTCGTTGTACCAAATGGATCACAAGGTTTTGGTCGTCTTGTACATGGTTTCATGATTGTTTTTTTCAATGAACAAATTCTAATTCTCTACCATTACACAACATGTGAAGATATATGAGATCCATTTTGGGCTTCAAGATGGTCTTGTTTCTGGCACTTTCGTTCTCTACACAGCAGTTCGCAAGTTCAAACAGCAGAATCCCCAGTGGCCTACAACACGTTGCCAGCAGGAGATCCTGCAAACTCCTCGCAGTCAAACTTCGAAATAGCAAGTCCCGTCCCCTTATAATTGGGGGTTTCCAAAATGGATGGTTTATGATGAAAAAAACAGATGAAAAAGCCATTGAAATGGATGTTTTGGGGGTCCGCCCATTTATGGAAGCCTTCAATTGGGGGTGCAGTTGAGGGTATGAATGGGTATCGCCATGGTGATAACGCCCATAGGTTGGGATCTAACCCCTCAAAACTCAAGGTTCTATATCCACTTAAGATCACTTCAGACTTGGTCTGTACCCCCAAGTAATGACGTACCCACACAGCTAGAAACCTTGATTTGTTTTCGGGGATGGGATGGGATGGGATTATGAAATCCCGGCTCAACGGTGTGCAGCATCGTGGGAACATGGCTGCATTACAAGTTTTCCCACACCACTGGCACCACACTTTGTCGCTACACAAGCGATGTGCCGTCTAACCCAGGAAACCTGAATGCAACTATTTCAAGCTCTGGTTATTTCTAGCCCAGTTGAAGCCAAATCCTGTACACAGACGATAGACATCAACTGGGGCTGACTGCATTATCAACATGGAAGATCAAGAACCCAGGCAGGTCCCGTGGTTCTTGGCCCTATAATTTTGGGGTAGCTCTGCGCCCCCAACTTCCGATGAATTGGCGAAGTCGCGCATGGCACGCACAGATTCGACTGTTCAGCAGCTTCAGCACTGGGAAAGAAACCAAAGAAACAGTGTCACAAAGTTCCTACATGCAGTCGTAAAACCTTACAATTGGCCTGCTCTCACCCGCACACTTTATGACTCTTGTCAATTTTTGCAGCTTTTCTAACATGCATAACCTCACCACGCAGTGCATTTGCATTGCTGGAAACGAATCAACATAAAGGCCATAAGCTACATACTGGGTTACCGAAGCCGCTGTTCTTCTTCTGAATTCCAGAAAATCTCCAACTGACTGGCTGATGCCGACGATGCTCATGCTGAGCACAGCTTAGCTTGGCCAGCTTGCTGAACAGATTTCCAATCTCAAAAATCTGTTAGCTAGTTCAAAACATACAAAGTGTGATTCCAGCAATTACATGGTGTAAATATTAGCAACCATGACTTATTTCCAAATTCGCTGTTGTAAGGACATGAGTTTGATTTGCACGGTTCATCGCCACATTGGGCTGTTCCGAAGGTTGCCACAATATGCACAAAACTGTACAATTGAACAAGGTAGTGCACACCAGGCATTTCCTTTCAAATCTGAGACTCAAAAAAAAGCATCTAAAACACATTTGAGATTTGCTGACCCTGGAACCTGCTTGGTTTTTTGAGCAGTATCGCAGAGTGAGTTGCTTTACCAATGACCACAATCCTAATTTCCGAAAGTCAACCAATGGGTCACTTAGTGCTGTGAGTGGGATCCTCTTTTCATACCCTCCAGTAGTGCAACCAAAAAAGGGCTACAAAGTACTTTACTTCGTGGGATCCCCACCATGGTTTATATCCTGACACATGTATTGTCATTCTATCTGACATTGTCTTTTGTGACACATATTCTGACAGGCTATCTGAGATCTTCCCTAAAATTCTATATGTCATGTATTCTGACATTTTATTTGGCATTCCTATCTGACATGTTGTCTGACGTTCTATCTGGCATTCTGTCTGCCATTAGGTCTGACATTCCTATCTGACATTCTATCTGGCATTCGCTGTGGCATTCTATCTGGCATTCGCTCTGGCATTCTATCTGGCATTCGCTCTGGCATTCTATCTGGCGTTCTATCTTGGTGTTTTTTTGTATTTTTTCTATTCTAGTAAATGTACATCTAGGATCCTACAGAGAGGTTGCGGCCAAAGCGCATTACTGTTCTGCCCTCGTCTGGTACCATCTGGCACCACACAGTAGCTTTATGAAATGCTGTCAAAGAGGATCAACTAGCCCAAGGTACTTGCAGTATTTTCATGCATAATTTAAATTTACATCTCTTCGGCTACAAAGAACACAATTTCAAGCAGAAGTGATCCATCACAGTGATAGTGCTTCGATGTAATCTCGACAGGTTCCAAGGAAAAGTTTTCTCATTTTCTCCCAGATTGCCATGCCAGCTGATCCCCGTGAGATAGCTAGAACTCGCAAAACAGAACGCCCTGACATTTCCTGAAACGCCTCAGCACTATGTTTTCAAAAAAAAATCACATTGTTTGGCTTTCTTTTTAAGACAGGGTATACCCCTAAGATGGAGAAATCATCATTTTCCCCACTCTCGGATGGCCATAAATTGGTTTTTACATCCATTTTCCAGCAGAGCCACTGGAAGATTCTGTTTCGCGAGGTTTCGCCCAAACTTGGGCTCGACGGAGGATTGCCGTTGCAGTTTCGAAAAGACAACTTTTGAGTGTCTGCACCAGGTTTGTCTCAAAATTGAGGATACCAGACATTGCATTTTTGGGTGCCAGATTTTGAGACATCCCAGTAGTTCCGAGCATTTCTTGTTGCAACTGATCTCAGATGGTGGTGGTTTCAATTCACACTTAGCATCAACTTGACCGACATGGATGGCTTCAGATCCTAAATGCGACCAATTCTGCGGACCTCATTGGAACCGCGTCTTTGAATGAACACACAGACCATGTGAGTATGGGTCAAACATGGTCAAAATATGTGTCAAACCCATCCCAAATCCTGATGATTCCTGATGCCACTGGTAATGTCAAGTAACCATCGACCGTTTTTTGCAGAAGTACCTCCATACGTGTACTTATATACACATGAATAGAACAAAAAAAATGTGGGTTTTCCGCAATAGTAAACTATCCCCGAATTTACTGCAAATACTGCAAATGGGTGAGATAAACCATCAATCCATATGGCTGGTTGATTATTGCTTTACTAAAATGAAATCAAATACCCCTTGGAAACCCTAGCTTAGTATTGGATCTAGATTCATTTTGAGGATCCATCAGGGGGGCATAAACAACGGGGGGAGGGAATTTTCCACCATGAACGGCCGGACACCACCGGCCGCGGCTGCGGCCCTCGGTACCGCTGCCTCAAGGGCCATCGAGCTCTGCTGTCGACCCGAGGCCATTGAGTTCCGCGCAGCGACACAACGGACAGGATAGGCCGTGGACAGGTGCACCTCAGAAAACACCATACCATCACTGATCCATCAAAAACTTGTGAAAAATCGATGAAAAAAATCCATAGCTAAACTATGTTCAACTACTGAATTGCCCAATTATATGATAGAAAAGAAATCATTTAGAAAGTTCTGATGTTCCAGTGCAATTTCTGATTACCAAAGGCTACAGCTACTGGCCACTTAATCATGCTTTCTTTTGAAGCAGAGGAATTGTGCTCGACCAGTTGACTCTCAAGAACTGTTGTTCACAAGTTGGAAATCATCTCAAGCTCTAAAAACACTTCATGTGATGTGGAATTCTAAGGTCAGGTTATGCTGTCTACAGCACACAAAAATTGGATAAACATGGATAAACATAGATCATCACATGCAGCGGCGTCACGGTGACATGATGTCTTCCACCATTCCAAAAGGCAGTCGCTGTGGAACCTTAATCATCATTGCGCTGGCTAACGTGGGGCACCAAGTATGGAGATCGCTATGAAACAAAAAAACATGTATACCCTCTGGTTATTTAACGTAGCCATGGAAAATCCCTAAAAATGAAGGTTTTAGTGGGAAAATCATCCAAAATTAACAATTTTCCATGGTTATGTTAAATAACCAGAGGGTACATAGATGCTATCCATGAATATCCACGAACCATTTTGTTTGCTATGAAGACATCTCAGTCAACGGATGTTGTTGGACACTCCCGTGCATCCTGCACCAAAAAACAAAAGGGCACATCACATCAATCCCGGCTACCACACTTGGCATATGCGTCTACTTTTTGGCATATCTAACTCCCAAAAGCACTATGAACAGGGTTTCAAGGTTTTCAACAGAACCGGGCACCAACCACGAAACAACACGTGTAGTTTTTTCAAGGTGGAAACAGGAACTACGCATTTGGTTGCGTCAAAAACGGGAGTGGAAACATCGGAGAACATGTTGGAAATTTCAAGACATGTCGCAGATATGTGCGAGATATCTAAGGACGAATATACATAAAAAAAAAGTCTTGTTGCAAAACAAAAATTGTTTCTGGTTTTATATGTTTTTATTCAACCCATCCCAAATCCAAAACAGGTGTCAAATTTTATGCTTGTCCACTGGGACTTATTAACGATAGATCAATGAGTATAAAACCAGGATGAACATGACAAATCATATCTGAAACATGTTTGAAACCACACCAGTAGCGTTTCTCTCCCAGCAGTGATGTATTCACCCGCACCGGACCATGTCGCTGCGTGGCAGTTTGAAACCATTTGAAACATAAAAATCAGCATATATCATCAGAAATATTGTGATCTATTGCGCATTTTCACTGGAACTTCAGTCACGCATTTTTTTTTGTGATGTTCTAGGTTGTAAAGTCAGCTGTGGGCGATCATCCCGACAACATCCGGCTATTTCATTACCTGGATCCTGAAGTGAAGCCTGAAGCAGTCTCAGAAACAGATGCTGACAGCGAAGTTGCCGTGCAAAAGCACCCACAGCCATTGTTTCCAAACAAATGCAGCAAATCTCTTCGTTCACGACCTTGACCTCTGAAATCCTAGGGCGTGAGACAAAAGACACAAAGGCGCTAGAGATTCCGGAAATGATGTTTGATTTGCGGTGAATTCATTGTTGGATGTTAGCAGGTCCCCATGTGGGACGATAGGTACACCCTACGGCATGCTGTCAGTTCCTTCTTCCTAGGCATTGCGGTGTCTAGAAACGTTTCTATTGAAATAAATGGATACACATGGTTGGGACGTGGTTGGGTCATATATATATATATATATTATGTGAATCAGGTTATCGTCAGCTACGATCCTGAAACTGTAGGGATTCGACAAGAATGGTAGACTGATCAGGCGGACATCAATCGCGCTTTTCTCTATGAACCGCTGTGCAGTAAGTGTTCTTGAGCCAATACACCGACATGGTGTATATGCTCATCATGCACATGGTGTGCCGTTGGGGTTCTAT
>BGPT01001307.1:1637-28030 GCA_003297045.1 Symbiodinium sp. clade C Y103
TTTTTTTTACTCTGGAAGTGTGGTGACCTAGCAAAGAGTGCTGGGACATTGCAACGATGAGCAAATCAACGAACAAAGGCAGTGAGACTGGGAAAATGGTCGAAGTGAGATCTATTGCTCACACTCCGAAGGAGGAGTGCCAATTTGTTTCAGTCATGCTCACTGCACAAGAATGACACACACAAATCGAGAAGAGTCGTGGTGCATTTTCACATTCATGGATCACNACAAGAATGACACACACAAATCGAGAAGAGTCGTGGTGCATTTTCACATTCATGGATCACAAGAATCATCCATGTACTTTGAGGCCTTGCGGCTCAGGACAAACGCGTGTCCGCTTGCATTTTCGAAGATCATTTCAGGGTCCTGCGCATAAGGAACTCCAGTGCACTTCCCCTTGCTCAGACATATGACTTAGGCAACGTTCATGGGATGGAAAACAAAAGTTGGCTAAGTCATCAGGTTTTAATTGCTTGGAAAATTGGGGTTCCAATTTTTCTGTTTTGATCGCTCACTGGGATGTGAATTGCGTAATTAATTTTTCAAGCCACATGACTTAGACAATTTGACTTCGATAAACCCATGTCAGCAGAGCCCTTTATTCCTAAGTCATCTCATCCTGGTAAAGAATACATAGAGCGAGAGAGAGAGATAGATAGATAGATAGATAGATAGATAGATAGATAGATAGATGGATAGGGAGAGAAAGTGAGCGATTCAGAACCCCAACCATCTTTCGGTCCATCAGTGGGTTGCTTTGCCATCCATGCGTCGCAACAACAAATATCTTTCTGCCACTGTTGAAATTTCCGCCATGGCCTTGTGCGGTCCTACTGGTGTAACTTTATTAAGCACGTTTTACTCACGCACCCCACGCTCCACGCTCCACACTCCACACTCCAGACCCCACACTCCAGACCCCACATTCCACACCCCACATTCCACACCTCACACCCCACAGTCCACATTCCACAGTTTACTTCGCACTTCGCAGCTCGCGTTTCGCACTTCGCATTCCGCACTTCACACCCACACTCCACAGATCACACTCTCCACTTCGCACTCCACACTTTTTACGCAGTTCCCATAGTCAAATCGAGTCGAGAGCATCGCGCAACACTTCACGCCTGAGTGCGTCAACAGTTCACGCCTGAGTGCTTCGCGAATTCCCACGCTTGTCACACGAAATGACATTTCACAACTGCACAATGTCACGTTTCGCAGCAATTTTGTATGCATGCCGCGGGGGTCGATCAGAGACCCGCGAAGAGCACCGACCCGCAAAACCAGACATCACCCCACCAACAAAACAAGAGCCTTTGGCTATGCCTTCGGGAAAAACCAGCCAGTTGATTTGCATTGATGTTATTGTGTTTTCACATTTGCATATTTCTTGTTTGGCATGTATTGGCGCGCATTTTATGTATGCGGCAAAAACCGTCCAAAAGAAGGCAACGCGCACAAGTCAATAAGTGAAAATATCGTGTGGACGTGGCATACCTTTCCCCGCCGCATGCACAACACCAATTATTTTTTTCTTAATTTGTGATTGTTGTGTTGTAGTGATTGTATTGGTTATGTGCCTGGTACTTCAACGATTGTGGTGGAAGCATCGGCCTCCAACGAAAAAAATACCATGTATTGGTTAGCTGTTCACAATGATGCGTCGCAGGATTGTGCCATTTTTGCATTGTTGTGTCAGTGTCACTTTCGTGAGTTTGGGCCATTTGGTGGGAAAAATGTGAATGAATAAAATGTGTTTGTGTTTGTGTTTATGTTGCGTTGATGCCAACCGTGGTGCTGATTTTGCAGGGTAAAATGTCACTATCACAGTGCGCACGCAGCGTGCTCATCATTGTTGGTGTGTCAGTTTGCTCCGACGCAGCCTTCCAGCGAGATGAATTATCAGGCATATTGGAACCACAGAACCGAAGTGCCAAATCATTTTTGAATCATTGTAATCGGTGGAAAAAATTGAAAACAAAAACCTTACTGGTTTTTTCAATCAGTCACGGAATAACATCTCCCAAACACTTGTTATGGGTCTTCGGCAGCGCCAAGAAACTCCGCAGGACCCACATGTGTTGGAACATTTTTTCAAAAAAATGAAATTTTGTTTTTTTTGTCCCAAGGGCGCATTTTGCGCCCAAAAATGTTGTATTTATATAATCGGGAACCAATGATTACGGGCCCAAAAAAAATGTTGGACACCCGATTTGTGATGCAGAGAAACGCATGCAATCAGGAGACTGATGTGGATGCTAATGGCGAGTTGAATCAGGCCAGGTGGGTTGAATGTCATTTGCTGCAAACCAAAGATTCCAAAACCCATTTTGACAACGTTTTTGTATGTGTTTGTGAAAACTGAATACTGTTGTGTTGCTGGTTCTATTGGATGTATATTCTTGAACCAACCCGTATAACATGTGGCTACAACAAATATCAATGGTTTGTTCTTTCAGTCATGAGTCGTTGTGCGCCATTTTTGGTCATTGTAACCGCAAGTAAGTGGGACCAACTAGCCAGGTACTGGAAGAGAACACCGAGTCGAAGACCAAAGAATGTCAAAGACACGGTGGACACCATGAATCGCATCAATGCTGCAGGAGCTCTTCAACATTTTAGCGATCCAGTGGGCCACATATACACAAACAAATGGAAACATGTCATGTTGCAGATGGCCAAAAATGGATAGAAAAAAAACACCGGTTTTGGATGGACATTTTTTTTTGACACGTGTGCGTTGAAACACAGGTGTATCCCATGTTGTACGCTTCAAATTTATTGGTTTTGCATTGAACAGTTGTGTTAAAATTTGAACGTTTGGGTTTTTCAGTGCGTTTGGTATCATTTTGTTGGACATCTTCGCCCAAGTTGCTGTACAACCTCTTTCCATGTCGCGCTAATCTCATTTTCGATATTGCAATTCACAGCTGAACCTGTCGTAGCATCTTGACCCCAGACAATTTGTGTTTTCGGTTGTGAAAATCAGAAACCTCCTTGTTGGTTAAGTGTTGGTCGGTTGCTGTTGTATTGAGCCACAACAAACGTCCGCAATTGTTGGTGAGACATTCTTGTTGGTTTGTACAAACTGTTGAATTCTTATGCCTCTGCAAGGAGGTTTTTAGGATCTCCAATGTGGAAATGTATCACTTTTTCTGCCAGGAACTCATCATTCTCTCGTTGATTTGCATGGTTCATCTGTCAGAATTTGGCCCTAAAAATGCGGATGGGTCACCCAACACTCTTTGCAGTTCGAACAACCGGTTTTGAATCCAAGTTCGTCAGTAGGTGCAAACATGCCCATGTCAGATAAGGTGGTGGGATTTACACCTGTTCAACCCTGAGATCCAGAAAACTGCAGTTTTCGAGTGTTTCAGGGTGTTGGTGTTTACACATTTACAGGAACCCCGACGACACACACACACACACATGTCAGGAAACCACTAGTTAAAACATCTCAAGACACCCAAATATAGGGGAATATGGAGGTTTCAACATATTTCAACTACGGGTTTTTCCAGTCACTGCTAGGTCCACTGCCGAGGTTTTTGGTGTTGTGCTGGCACTACCTGAGATGCTTGGAGGATGGGGACTCCAGCCTTGGACGTTCGAGGGCCAAGCGCGCCAAGCCATGGAGCTGGTTCCAGTGGGACCATTGGAAGACCCATTGATTTATCCAACTGGGGACCATCATCCAACTTCTTGTCACTTTTGAGTCAGTTATATACGTCACTTCTTGTTCATTTTTCATGGGGAAAGGTACCCCAGGTTTGTTTTGCAACAACGATGCAAATCATGAATCAAAATCAATTAAAACTAGACCAAAATGGCCTTGGGGATGCCATTTGTTTAATTCTGCAGGTTTTCCTGGCTGCTGAACTACTGCTTCGCTGCCTGGACTGGGATCCCAGGGGAACAACATGGTTTGGAACATGCCTTGGAATAAGAGGTTGGTGATCCATAGGTTGCAATGCGGGCAGGGGTCAAACATTTCGGACCGTGATTTTACCAACATTTTTTGATATTTTTTGCTGGCGCCTGTGGTTGCATTTTTTTTGTTTTCAGGGTTGGTCTTTTTGGGCACAAGTGGCATGCTATCGGAGGATAGCGACTCAATTCCTCTACAACTTCATGGCGCCAATGCCTCGGAAAGCATGTGAGCCATGCAATGATGCTTAAGTGTTTTGGTTGGTTGATTGGGGTAGAGTAAACAGATTCTTGAGATTGGGTGTTTTGTTGTCGGGCTGCCATGGCAATTAGAATTGATGTCACATTCATGGCATCGGGCTGATCCCAAAGGACGCAGTGGACTGATGCTGGCAACTGCAAGACGATCAAGCCGACGCAAGAGGTTTGGAAGCCGTTTTGCAAATAGTTTCTGCCAAAGTTAGATGCCATTCTCAAACAAACATCCTGTAAAAAAACCTGGAACAATGATGAGTTGTCGGTGAGATGAGTTCTCTGCTGGTCCTGAATAAAATCATCCCCCAAGTACCACAGGTGACGGGTCAGTTCCAAATGGGCGGTTCTGAGCCTCAGATGGTGGCCACGTCACTCCGACTTGCTGTGAGTTTGCGATGTCGTCCTGAGGTGAAGAGAGAGGGCTTGAATCTCAAACGACATGGGGTTGAACTGTGGTCCAGCAATGGGGATACAACCAGGAAAACATGTGATGACAACTGTGATGAGAGATGTTGGATATGACATCTACAAAAATTGGAGGATGATCCCCATGGACCTTCTTATTTTGAGGACGGACGGCTCAATCACCAAGCGGATATGGGGCAAACCCATTGGGTCAGTCACCACACGTTACCTTCTTCAGGCTGGACTTGCTCTATGCTCCAAATTGGTGCGCGTCTCTTGGTTCCCAATTGGGAACTTCTGGAGTCCTGTTCTGGCTAGCATCTTTCACTGGTTCTGATCAAAAGTCTGACTAATATTTGGCCAGGAATCCTGGGCGGATGATGGCATATGCAGGTCTGCCGTTCTACCTCCTTGTCATCTTCACACAGGTTCACAATTACAATTTTGTATTTTCGGCGTTGTATCCTCTGATGTTTTAGCAGCCTAGCAGCTGTGCAATCGCTGCAAAGCACCCCGAATTATTCAGGTTGGTGGCTCTGTTGTTTGTGCATAAATGTCAATAAATTCCCATTCCATTCCTGCTGCTATGAAAATCCCCAACACTCACTCTCTTTCAACAGATGTGATTGGGCTAAAATGATATCCTCCGAAAAATATCCAAACATGGATTGATCGTTGTAAAAAACTGTAAAGCTCACAGAACTATATAAACTACTGTATGTACATATATATATATATTAAATTATATGTATACATTCTCAACACTTATATTTGGGTCCAAACAGGTACTGTCCATCACCTGCACCCAGGAAATGCTTGCACTGGAAGCCTCCAAGGTCGCACCACTGCAGGGGTCTCAGAGGGGTGGTTCAAAATGCAGGGATTGGAACATGTCTGACATGTCTCACTGGGGATTTGATTCATTACACATTACAAAGTCATAAACATCAACCAAGATATACCATGATATACCAAGATAGTTGTTGGATGTTGTTGGTAGTGATTCAACCAACATGTTTTGATGATGCTTGATACATTTACCTAGCCCTAAAATGACCAAGCAGAATGGGTCCATGGCTGATCTCCGAATTTTTTTGAAGGCGCTTTTGGACTGGTGGCTGATCCAAGAAAAATGGCATGGCGCTGGTCATTCTTGCACTGGCAGGTAGTACGTGCAATCGGTGTGTTCTCCGTCAAGAGCTCAGCTTTGATGTCTAGCTGTTTGTTTGGAGAATATCAAAGTTCTTTTTTGGAGAACAGTGTCGGATGTTTGGCGTCAATGTGACCTGAGAAGTGACTCAGGCATGGACCACCACTGTCCCTTCACTGGCAACTGCATTGGTGCGTGCAGCGCTGAGACAACTTCGAGCCTGCTCGGCTGTGGTGAAGCACAACTTGGAGTTCTTGTGCTGGATGATTTGCATGACTGCGCACAAAACCACAACAACTTGTTTTTTTGGTTGACCCTTCCAATGACTTGATCGCATGAGGCGAAACCATGGGCACTTCATTCTCTTCTATCTCTTTGCGCCTGGATCTTAGACCAGGACTCCCGAAAAGAACCAGTCGGACTCTGGGAACAGGTTTGGCCAAGCTTGGTGGTATACAAATCCCCTACAAATAGAAAAACGAATAAAAACAATATATATGTATATCGACCATCCAATCTGTGATTTGGGATATCGTTTGACCTACTCGTTTATTCTGTGTCAATCTCAGAGTTTCCTGTGTCGGCTTGGCAGCATCCAACAATTTGGTGCGCAGGTTCAAACACGCTGATACCATGATATCCCCACCATAAGTTTCCCCCCTAAAGTAGCTCTGCTAAAGTGATTGGTTTCGATTTTTTGCCTTATGCTTGCTGGGCTTCACCAAGTTTCCCATCCCATTGTCGTCTTGAGGTCCCTGGGAGCTGCATACAGTACGGACCATATTTCCAAATGGCAGGACTTGATTGTGATGCTCGCCCTGTTTTCGACACCTCCGATCTATGGGGCTTGACACAGCCTGCCCAGTGGTCCGACCTTGATTTCCACTTTTTGGGACATGCCAGGTGCCACAGTTCAGGCGGCACAATGATATGTCAAGTCCTCAAGATCCAACTGATCCTATCACCTTGTGGGGTGTCGTGAGGTTGAGGGATCATGGCCGAGGCTAAAGCAGCACTTCATGACTGGGCTCATAGGAGTTGCCATTTCCATCATCATCGAGGCACCGGCACCGATTTTTGGACTGAAGCGACTCCCGAAGCTCAAGTGATGCAGAGAGGTCGTTTCCAGGAAAGGCTTCGCCGTGCTGATTCAGCTGGTGGAAATCTCAGTGTCCGAAGCTGCAAAAAGATGCCTGGAAATGCTGATGTTTGCGGAAATTGAGAAATGTTTGCTCTCAATTTCTCAACAACCTTGTTCCTTGGCAAGGACAAATATCATCTACCCGAACTCCAAGTCGTACCACCGTCCTAGATGTCATTAGAACGCTGTTTCTTGAACCCATCTCTTCAAAAACCTTGTTGCTTCAGGGGCATGCAAAGAGGGCACACAACTAATTGGAGTCAAACCACAATGTACTAGGACTTCTAAGAGATATCATTAAATGTACTGAGTGCATCTCAGTACCAAGTACTATGCAGTGCTATGCAGTGCTATGCAGGACTGCACCCGCTGCACCCGAGGCGGCTACAACGCTGGCCTTCATTCCAGTGCTGGGCACAGGGTTTCCAGCTTGCCAGATGGCCTGCATGGATCTCAGTGGCTCATACTTTTCTGCATTGAGCTCAATTTGATTGATCAATGCATTACAAAGCATTTATATAAGGAAAATTGGCAGGAAACCATGGTTTTTACCCAAATATAGGGGGTTCCTGCTGATTTTCCCTCAAACCAATTCGGGTAATTGAGGCATTGTCGAGCTGATGCTTACTACAGTTTCTCTTTGCGATCGGGATGTAGACTGTGCCCAGGGGGTAACGTGACCACCATGGAGAGACTGTTTCCCATGAAGGCCAGGTACCGGCTGGCTCCAAACGAGATCAGTGATGTTTAAAAAGGGAGCAACCACTGATCCAATTGCCTTCTGGGTGAAGTGACGCAACCACTCAGTAGCGATATCAACGCTGGATCTGCGTTTGCTGGGCTGAGCCACACAAGCCTTTGGCACCTAGATTCTCTGTTGTGGTGCGTTTCGATTTGTCGTCAGGAGTACGTTCAATTGAAGGACAAGGCGCTTTATTCAGCTGGATTCAGCCGGATTCTGCAGGCCGTTTTCTTTGTTGCTCAGGCGAGTATGAACCCATGACTAACTGTTTCGGTAAATCAACCTGTACCTCAAGTACCAGTTGGATACTGATTGGTAATTTCCAAAGATATCGGTTGGTCTGAGCATATGGTCCCAAATTTCATGATTAATCAGATTAATCATCATTTTTCCATATTTTTCCCATGAAAATGGCGAGAAATTGGGGGGGAGTCCACGGCCAGTTGTCGCTCCAGGTCTACTGTCCTTTGGGTCCTGGATTCTACCGTCCGCTCCTTAGAGCTTGTGGGGCCGTCCGAGTGCATTCATGAATAAACATGAGTCAAGAACAAACTCGTATGATCCAATATGTCTAATAGATTCTAATAGATTCTAATAGATTCTAATAGATTCTAACAGATTCTAATAGATTCTAATAGATTCTAACAGATTCTAATAGATTCTAATAGATTCTAATAGATTCTAATAGATTCTAATAGATTCTAATAGATTCTAATAGATTCTAATAGATTCTAACAGATTCTAATAGATTCTAATAGATTCTAATAGCATAAAAGCGACAGTTCCTTCTTTGTTTGTTTTGGGCGTTGGGATTAGCAGCGTCAGGACACAGTGGTCAGGAGAATCTGAAGACCATCATGGGTCCCAGGCCTTGATGCAACATATGCCAAGTTTACTAACCAAATACATCCAAATACCAGATATATCAGCACTTGGTGGGTCAAGACCATCCTGAACTTCATCCATTTCCCATTTAAGGGCCNATGCCAAGTTTACTAACCAAATACATCCAAATACCAGATATATCAGCACTTGGTGGGTCAAGACCATCCTGAACTTCATCCATTTCCCATTTAAGGGCCATTTGGGGTGGAAAAGTGGCCGAAGAATGCAGAAGCTCGGAGTCTTGACNTTGGTGGGTCAAGACCATCCTGAACTTCATCCATTTCCCATTTAAGGGCCATTTGGGGTGGAAAAGTGGCCGAAGAATGCAGAAGCTCGGAGTCTTGACGGAGAAAAACGAAACCGCAAAGGTTGGATGATTTTTGACCCGAATAGGCCGAATAGGTGACACTCGTGTGCAGCTCCGATTCAATCCCTAAACAGGGCAGATCCTTCTTTCCCAGAATTGGTTTAAGGCAAAAAATTGGAGACCTGAGTGTTTACCCCCCAAAACATGGGGGTTTCCTTTCAAGTCCTTTGTTTGATAGACTTTGCCGTGGGAAACCAGACAGGGGCTACAGGGCCCACCAATTGGTCGATCGGCCCCGTTGTCTCAAATGTTGCCAGGTGGTGGTTACGACTGCTTCTGCCACTGCCGGGGCAAGTGGACATGGGTGCTGGGCTTGGTGAGATAGAAACACTAGTCTAGTATGTGTATAACTGGTATAACTGTATATTTATATATGATTATATTCTGAGTTGCATATTTATCACCATATACACTATACATACATATATCTATATGTTGTAGTATATCACACACACAGACATGCACGTATATATATATATATAAATACATACATATAGTAAATATATACATTTATATGGCTGTAGTTTCAGGTTATGTTTTTGCTCCAACTCTACGGTGATGCCGATCTCTGCTGAGATCATGTGCTGATGCCTCCGCCCAGTGAAGAAGGCATTGTAGCCTTGAAAGAACGGATTCAGCAAGTGCAGGCTCCGGGATCAGTGACGATCAGACACAGCACAGAGACTGGAAAAGAGACACGTCAGACACGTACACCATCCGTACACGTCATGCAGAATATGCATTCCTTCACGTGTATTGTTTGAAGATATTTGTGAAATTGTTGGACGTCTCAAAGCTTCTGCTCATGGGAGGAGAATGGCGTCAAGCAAGAGGTTAAGACCTCTCCTTAGTTCCACCGGCCTGAAGTTTTGGAAGATTCTCAAGTGTAGGTTTTCAATACATGTGTTTAGGGGATTTCAAGCTTGAATTATTATTCTACAGAGACAACATGTACATCATCCAGCGCTGATATGTGGATTGACCAGGCTTGCATTTTCTACGCGCACCAAGGAATTGTCAGGAGTTGGGATTTGATCCTGGCCCTAGGTCAGATCAAACTGTGTGAGACAGGGGTCGTGTACGAAATGTCCTAGTTACCCCTTCGGTCTGGAAATACCCTCGCCTTTGGAAGGTCGCCTGATCAAAAAACGAGCTGAAGCTTTTTGCATCAGATTCGCCACAAAGACGCAACATATGCATAACATTGCATAACCACGTATTGTAGACAGCCTTTCAAAAGTGATTCTCAGCACTGCAGCACGTTTCTGTCATGATGAGCACCAACATGTTCATGAAGCAATCCGAGTTCGAAGATATTCGGCCATTGGTGATTTGGCTCAAGGTGTATCTCGGCCCCAACATCCCAACTGAGCCCCTCAGCCATAGCCATCATAGCCGCGTTTTTCAATTCCCAACAATCATAGCAGCAACCATAGCAGTCATAGCCCACAATTCCTTCATTGGGTCCAACTGGTTCGAAGCGGTTGGTTATGCCAGTGGCCCTGAGCTCAGCATAACGCTGTGTCCAGGTTGCCTCCAATCTGGCAATGGAAATGCAGAGATTTTTTTGATAGGTAAAACATCCTCCATAAATGTGGGAAACTGTCCGATATGTTTTTCACTGGAGGTATTTTGTAGCGCGGAAGTTCTGCGGAAGAGATGGTTTTTACAGTAGCACATTTGAGCAAGCGATTGAATTTCGCTTTTTATTCGACCAGCAGTTGGGATGGATGTGAATTTGTGACTTGGGAAAATAGTGACATGGCACGAGCATCATGAATCCATGTCTACTTGCCAGTGTAGGTGACATTGCCAGTGGCTCACATGGTTTGATAGGGAAAAAACATCTTGGCACAGCAGTGGTTGATCCGCAAACCACTACACCAACTTTACAAAGTGATTAGCACTCCTAGCTGGTTGAGCTCCTTTGCAGTCACTCAGCCACCGTAGCTTGTAGCTCTTGGAGAAGCACATGTAGCGCCCCAGGGATCGATATGTTGCCACACTGAATCAGCACGTTGCGTGCACCAGCAGTTCTTCCCAATCTGAGCCAAGGCATCCTCTAGAGGCCGGCAGCATTGGCGGGGCGGTGTTGAGCGCCAAGTTTTGACACCATGACAAGCTGCAAAGTCATCGTCATTGACTCTATCACCAGCATAAGGCTCCTACCATACCTTAATCATNGGGCGGTGTTGAGCGCCAAGTTTTGACACCATGACAAGCTGCAAAGTCATCGTCATTGACTCTATCACCAGCATAAGGCTCCTACCATACCTTAATCATCCTTAATCCACCCCACACGCATCCATGCTTCATGATCATGATCAAAATACCACGTAAGACCACCCTCTCTTCATGCTTTTCACAGCACGGCATCCACGGCATCCACAGCGCCGGCGACACCACTGTGACATCAGGTGCTGAGCACGTGGTGTGGGGGGCGCCAGAGATCTCCAGCTCGAGTGAATNACGGCATCCACGGCATCCACAGCGCCGGCGACACCACTGTGACATCAGGTGCTGAGCACGTGGTGTGGGGGGCGCCAGAGATCTCCAGCTCGAGTGAATCGGGCTCTGACTTAAGATCTTTTGATGGAAAGGCTGGGAAGTGATGGCGTTTTGGGCTGGGGACATGGGAACCCTGGTGTCTCAAATATTTGTGCCTGCAGGGCCGAAGCGGCAGCCGTGGTAGCAGTAGCAGAAACAGCAGGAGCGGTGGGAGAGGTGGGTGCGGATGAGGATCTGGTGTGACATCGTGATATTGATGTGATATGTGATCTGTGTATGGGAAGACCTTACATTCCCCCTGTGGCACGGTTCCAAGGGTCTGGAGCTCGGATTGGAGTTGGGATGGCATTCGCTAAGCATTCGCTAGTGGNTGTGTATGGGAAGACCTTACATTCCCCCTGTGGCACGGTTCCAAGGGTCTGGAGCTCGGATTGGAGTTGGGATGGCATTCGCTAAGCATTCGCTAGTGGTCCGCGGCTCAATGTGTCAGCTCAGGAGAAGGGAATTGGAAGATGCTCAAAGGCATTTCCAATCCCTCACCAACAGACTGCAAGGCTCAGAGGACCAGATCCGCTGGATCCACTGGTGGTGAATCTGGGAACGCTTACAGTAAAGTGTTTGAACATGTTTGAACCAACATGATGCAGTGTAATTCATGTTTGAAANAGATCCGCTGGATCCACTGGTGGTGAATCTGGGAACGCTTACAGTAAAGTGTTTGAACATGTTTGAACCAACATGATGCAGTGTAATTCATGTTTGAAAAATGTTCAAGCAATGTGGGAGAACCAACCTTGGTTTCTCTTTGGTCCAGAGAACATTTTCGGATCTTTGCGACAGTGTACAAATGGCTTTGGACCATCCTGTTTTCATCTGAAAATCCCATAGCGCGAAGTACTGTTGTCTAGGTTTTTCTACTCTTTTGTTGTTTCTCATCATTTTCCCCACATTTGATGGCCATTGGATTTTTTTTCCGCGTATCCCCAGGACGGCCGGAGGCATCGGGTGATGAGCAGCGCCACGTCCAACGCTGCATGGAGCTTGGAACTATGGGAAATCTATGGGAAACCTATGGGAAATCTATGGGAAATCTATGGGAATTGCTGAGGTACCAGGGTTTCTTCTGTTGCTTGGATCGTAAGACTCTGACCAGGTTTTGTCCAAAAACGGGGTATCCCAAACTTCAAACTCCAAATGGTTGATCCTTTTGCGCATGGGGGATATACACCATGCCTGGACTATT
Source organism: Symbiodinium sp. clade C Y103 (assembly GCA_003297045.1). Taxonomy (NCBI): domain Eukaryota; class Dinophyceae; order Suessiales; family Symbiodiniaceae; genus Cladocopium; species Cladocopium sp. clade C. Next base: position 14,267 of record BGPT01001307.1, read on the forward strand.
CTTGATGGTTAACTCCCCGGTTTTGATGGTGAAATCACCAGTGAAAACACAATTTTTCCAATCCAAAATTCCAATGCGAAACCATGTTGGCTATTGCGCAGCATGTCCCGAGACATCCACGAGCACCGAGAGCCACAGTCCAAGTTTGTCGAGAAGAGACCGGAAGGACGGGTCCCGGCAGGACCCGGTGGATCGGTGAAGATGATGAAAGCACAAAATGGGGTGGTTTTGCTGAGAGGACGCATTTAATGTACATACATTATTTATGTTCTCTTATTTGGATAGGGTTTCTTCCTAAATTTTGTTTCGGGGTGAGAGAGTTGGAAAGAAACATGAAACCATGGATACCGAATGGATACCATGCGCTTGGCCGAATAGGCTGGAGCGGAAATCTGCTGGGCATCCAGGATCAACCACCTTCGCCGAAGTTTCCGAAGGTGTGGTGAGATGTGGTGAGACTCAACGATAAATTCAGGGGATTCTTACAGACACACCCCAAGTCATCATCTAAATTGCAAAATTCATCACCTTCAATGGGGGAATTCATGGTTTTGCAGTCCCCAGTATGTTCTCAGAGTGCACTGCAAAATCACCTGAACAGATTACGTGTTCACCAAGCTTTGAGATGTGCACTAGTGGCCTTCGTCTTTCACAAGCCTTCAAGATGGTGCCTAGTAGCACCAACTTGATGGCGCATACTCTCAAGCATGCAATGCCTGTTTCCAGCTCCAGTTTCTCATAGCTGACCTTTCACTTCAGATTCCTTGGAGACTCACAACTTTCTTCCTCTTTGTCCACTGGAGGCCGAGTGGGATGGCTTTTACCGAAAAATGAAAGAGCTTTCCAAAGCCTCACGTGACAGTGAAGTGCCGGCTGACAGGCCCAGGCCTGGAAGACAGCAGCGAAAAAGGTGACATTATTCCGACTTCCGATCTTTTTAATGGCCGACTTCTGTGCTTCCCACCTCAAAGATATGTCAATAATTAATTCACAACATTATCATAGTAACAATGATGATAATGACCATGATGACCATGATGATAATGATAATGATAACAATGATGATAATGATAGTGATGATAGTGATGATAATGATGGTAGGAATACTTATTATAGTAGCAACAATGAGAATCATTGTCGAATCATCATCGTTATCGCTGCAACGTCTGCTTGTTCTCCTCGGTGTCGAGCGCCGTGAGGGCGTGGGATCCGACGGCTCCGATCGAAGAACTGAAAAAGCTCTTGGAGGAAGATTTTGAGGCACCGATTCCGAAACGGACATTTCTTTGTCCCGAGAAATATCTACATGATAGATGTTGGGTTCATATTTGAAGACTGTCTTTAACTTATTTAAATGTCTTCAATTTGTTATTTGCACATCTTCGAGAGATCCGCAGTACTTGGCCGCAACGGGCCCAGGGCGTTTGCGCCTACTTGGAAGATCCGGAACGTGCTGAAGCTGAAGAGACGGACAGTGAGGAAGCAGATGCCGCAGTTCCCGAAGGTGAAGGCTGGACCATGGCTGGACCATGGGGATTTTGTGGTGGTCAACATGGGGATTTCACACAATGAAGTTGNCAGTTCCCGAAGGTGAAGGCTGGACCATGGCTGGACCATGGGGATTTTGTGGTGGTCAACATGGGGATTTCACACAATGAAGTTGGATACCTTTGTAGGTGGCAGTTGGTGGCTTCTGATTCAGATGTTTGTCATTGTTTTCATATTGTCCTTTGCTTGAGATGAGGCCCGACATGATGTGGGCTTGGTTCCAAATGATTCACCACATTTTTTCAAACATGGAAATGACCAACGAGTTCTGCGTCCATTGCTACCCCTTTTCCGAGCCAAGCTCATTGCGCTTCTTTCAGGCGAATGGTCAGTGGGATCTGAAGGTCATGCCCAAGGCCAATGCAGGCACCTTTAGCTACAGACAACTTGTCAATGGCTTTCTCTGGTTGCAAATGCTGGTTTGAGCTTATGCTTGTCGAAAACATGTTTGGAGTCCTGAAATTGCAAACCACAACCAACCTGCATTGAACAAATCAGGGTCAGAAAGATAGAAAGGTCAACTTAGATCGTAGGGAACCAATTTTTTCAAGGCTACTTCTGGTCCATCCGCTCGTGTGTCCTTGCTTCTTGTCAACTGAAGCCATGGCGGAGTCAGGGTCCATCAAGGCCAACAATGTCCTGCTGAAGGTTACTGCTGAGGAGGGATGCAGTTAACCAAACAAGCTTGGGGATTCGGCAAACCAACATTCTCAAGCCCTCAGGCGATGCTTGCAAGATTCAAGACTTGGCACCTGCCAGTGACCTGCCAAGGTCCGACCGTTTGGAGGAGTTAAAGGAAGAGACTCCAAGTGGACAGGAACAAGTCCAGCAGAAAGCCACAACAGCAAAGAAGATCCTACGACCATTGGCCGCTGCCAAAATGACAGATGCGCCAGCTTGGACTTCGACTGACTTCGGCTATGAAGATTATGCTGGAATTAGCAAAACCATCTCTAATCAGAGCTTGCAGAGCTGAAGGAAGTGGCAAAAAGAGGTTGCCAGAGCCGCCAGGTGAAAAGAGTCAAAGAGGTGTTTCCAGCTCTTTGCACAGAGCTGCACAGTTGGAGGAATATGACAGGCAGACAAACGAACTCATCAAGAAGTACTTTGAGACACTTGTTGAGGTCTCTGGTGCGATTCCTCAACGTGGGCTGCCCATGAAGCTCGACAAAGCTCGATGAAATCATTGCTGTCGACGAATGCCACGCTGTGCGCCAAGTTGGTGTGAATGGTTGGAGGGGGTGACCTACTCCTTCGACAAAGTGGCGATCTCCCCCCAAAGAAACACCTTGGATTCGGAACAAAAGGAATACCGAGCCACTTCAAAAAGTGTCACAAGAAAGCACCGACCGTCCTGCTGCAAATGCCTCATTTACAGCAACTGACTGGAAAGCTGGATGCTGCTCATCCAGCTTTCCAGTCAGTTGCTATACCAGCTTTTCGAGATACTGCAGCTGAGTTGATGAGTGAAGGTGCCTCAACCCAACAGCAACAGCAGAGAAATTGAACAAAGAAATAACAAAGAAATAAGCAGCCAAGAAACATCCATGCTGCCAGGTTGTAACATGGTGGGTGCCCGCATATGCGGCTTGTGAACTACACAGTTCACAGCCCGCATGTGCGGGCACCCACCATGCGCCATCGGCAACATGATTACATGTGTTTTGTTCTAGAGCTTTCTCACAACTATTCTTTGAGGTCTGGTTTGACCACGGAATGTACGAAAAAGTAGTGTTGAACAAAACAAGACATATCAGCAAAGAGAAGGTGAGAAGATCAAAGAGAAGGCCGGCGACAGATTCCACAGGGGATGCCCATGTGAGCTTGCCTGGAGTGGAGCCCAAGGAATCCAATGAGTCCAATGCTCTGGCGGTCCAAGGTCCGCAACTTGAGATGAGAGCTGAGTTGGAGCAGCTGACAGCTGGTTCTGAAGCTCCCACAATTGAGAGGTTCACAGTGAGATGACCCTTCCAAAATGGACTTTGCGTCCAGGTACACTCATGTAAGTGAAGCTCCTATGAATCTGTGTGCCAGGCCGAGAGCTCGAGGAACCAACACTTGATGCCACTAGCCCTGCGGTAGCGGAACAGAGTTTGCATTTGTGCCGCTTGAATCACGAAAGCTAGCGGTAGCTATCTGGAGTTTATTCCTGCTTCAAGGGAGGGGCAGCTCTGAGTCCGACGCTTTAGTCTTCGATGCGACCCGCATGACTGGCGACTGAGCACCTGCAAATCAAATTCAACGAATAAGTTTGGGAGCTTCAACACTTCACCAAGATGTTTGGGCTTTGATGCAGGGCCAGAAGGACATCATGGCGTGGCAGACCAAACTTCGGTCGATTCTTGCCCAAGAGGAATGCGAGGTCCAGCTGCAGACCATCCTCAAAGTGGGGAAGTCGTTAGGAATGGCGTGCTCTGCAAAGTGCCACTTGGCCTGGGGTGAAGCCGAAGTTCAGCCTTCGAGCGCCAGCCAAGCACAAAGTGTGACGTCGCTGTGAAATACTTGTATAGAAAAGCACGCGCGCATGTATGTGTTTGTGAAAGCAGTCTCCGGTGAGGATGGAACAGTGAACACCGACATGTGGCGCATTACGGATCTGTATCAAGGTTTTTCATCTGGTGTATAAGTGCAAGGGCCCCCCATAAAATCATCAAGCAAACATTCACCGGCACTCAAAGACCCAGAGACATGAATGCGTGAAACGAGTTGCGCTTTGTTTGTTTTTGTTGATTTTATGGGGCGCCAGATGAGAAACCTTCATAAGGGCGTAAGCACGTCCCTACAAGAAGGAAAACCTGAAGGAAAAGAACAGGGAACCACTGGAATCACTTTTGGATACTTTTGGGTCTTTGCCGAGCTTGGATTCTTGACAGCTGCAGCCTCATGCTGTTTTTTTCCTGTGACTGTCAGGCCATGTCACTATGCAGTGTGCTCAGTTCTCTGAGCTCTAATTTTGGGTTTGCCTTAGAGAATGATTGATTAGATTTGATTAGATTTGATTAGATTTGATTAGTGATGGTTTATGAGGGGGTTTTGCTTACACGGAAGCGCGTTTTCTGTTGATGTCCTTGCTTGAAAGTTTAGTGATTGAGGTGGCTTTTCTGGGATAACCCCAAAGAGTTGGAACCAGAGAAAAACCCGTGGCCGTTGGAACACATTTGGACATCAGAAAGTGTTAGACAGTTGGGTGATTCACATCCCCTTGTGCTGCCTCCCTAGCATCACATCAAAAGAGAGGTGGTAATCCAGTGCTTTCTGCATAGCTAAAAATTGCATTGAACATGCAATAGAGAATTGATTGGATGCTTGGACTATGCCCCCCCATTTCAAAACGTTTCAATATTGCGATGTGAAAATCAGGTTGGATTGAAGGTTGCTGGATATGTCTTCTGTGATTGCAACGCATTGCAACGCCTCTTTTTCCGAGATTATCAACCAGGTTTTTGCGAAGACTGGCTGCCAGAATGGCCGTGAGTGAATATCTCAGTGTTCAAGGGAGGGGTTTGATGCTAGCAGATTTGGACCGCTGAAGGATGCTGCACGTGGGCAAGATAACTCATACAGTTCATACATAGCAAATGAGGACTTAGTGCAAAAGGCAATGTGCAAGATGACTTCATACTAAACTACGCAGCCTCCCGCAACCATATGCACTTACGTTGTAACATCAAACGGATGCTCCGAGTGGAGTACAAACACTGATCGAAAGGAATTTAAAACATACTAACATGCTGATTTGAATCAGACATGACATGTCAATGGGACTGAAACTTGTGCAATTTGCTTGTAGATCAAGGGTTCCAGTGAAGTGCATTGGCNCATACTAACATGCTGATTTGAATCAGACATGACATGTCAATGGGACTGAAACTTGTGCAATTTGCTTGTAGATCAAGGGTTCCAGTGAAGTGCATTGGCATATTTGTGCTTTATTGGCCTTGTGTTTCCTTGGTTTGAGGTGCAATTTCTGTCATTTGCCACACCCAAAACGTTTCAGACCGAGACCCTGTAAGTCGGCCACTGAGTTTCTGGTCAGTGTTTGTTGGACAAGTTTGCTCGCGACTTGTTGCGGCAAACAATGAACCAGAAATACCATGAAAATCTTTGACAGATACTTTGCGAAGCATGACCAGTTTCAGTACATTTTGGCAAAGCNTCGCGACTTGTTGCGGCAAACAATGAACCAGAAATACCATGAAAATCTTTGACAGATACTTTGCGAAGCATGACCAGTTTCAGTACATTTTGGCAAAGCTACAGCTACTTACGAGTTCAAAGTGTGGGCGTATATCCCCCAGCAACTTGGCTCATAGCGAATTGTGGCCATACGATGACCAGGCCTGCCATGACCTTTGCAGTTGGGATCATTTCAGAAATTCATCCCGCAAGTTGTTGCTAGTTGTGGGTGGTGAAGATATGACTGCGGGGCAAGGATTTAGTGAGAATCAGGGGAGCACTGATTTTGGCAATTGTTGNTTCATCCCGCAAGTTGTTGCTAGTTGTGGGTGGTGAAGATATGACTGCGGGGCAAGGATTTAGTGAGAATCAGGGGAGCACTGATTTTGGCAATTGTTGGTAGTATAGCAGTAAGACTTGAGACATCCCATTTCAGGGTACCCAATGATGACCCNGGATTTAGTGAGAATCAGGGGAGCACTGATTTTGGCAATTGTTGGTAGTATAGCAGTAAGACTTGAGACATCCCATTTCAGGGTACCCAATGATGACCCCGTATCTTTCGGGTCCGAAAGTGGGTTTATCCGTCTTCCCATGACAACCAAAAGATGAGTTTTTCAGCGAACGCTGAGGTCTAAACGCTTCAAATGCAAACAACTCGCCGCAGTGCTCGACCAGGTGCGGGAGACAATGTTGAGCTTGCAGCATTCATGGGCCAAATAGATCCAAATAGGAGTTCCTTGAGTTCCTCTCGGGAACGCAAGTTTTGTTGCTTCATCAAGCCTTCTTTTCTGTCTCTAAAACCTTGCAACTCTTCGGCACTTGCAAGCCAACATGCAAGCCTTTACAGAGAAAACAAGTTTTGATGGTCGTGGGCAAAAACTTGCACTGGTCGAGTGTGGCTTCAATTTGGGCGCCTTTCACGCTGCAGGTGCTTGATGATGACCCCGACTCTTTCCAAAATGTGGTTGNCTTCAATTTGGGCGCCTTTCACGCTGCAGGTGCTTGATGATGACCCCGACTCTTTCCAAAATGTGGTTGAACAACTTAGTTCGCAAGGCGCAACCAGAATCCCTGCTGCGATGACAAGCATGACATGTAACTTGTTTGATGTTTGATGGTTTGGGAGCCTGCAACAAAAAGGACCAGGTTCCGTTGGACAACTCTGTGAGGTGGCTATCTCAACACCGTGGTGAAGAGCAAGCTCCGTACTATGGCCAAAAGGTCTGCAAAAAGTGAGGTGGGACCCATGGAACTGATGAGGATGAGTCAAAACCCCAAGAAATGAATAGTTGATTTTTTTCTGGCACAAACACAGTACCCTCAAAAAGAATCAAAAAGATGGAAGCATGTTTTCAGACTGGTTTAGATGATATTTTCCACATATTTTCCAGGATTACAACTTTTCTCTCTTTTTGGGGGTTTCTATAAGATCATCAAAACCATTTTTTCTCAACTGACCTCTTTTTCTCCAATGCGGCAATGATGGATTCTCCAGACTAGGCAAGAAAAGGGCTTTGCTTCCAAGCTCCCACCATCGAACTGAGCAAGCACTAGCCAAAAGCTACTTCAGGTAAGCCTTTGAAACAAGCCCCGCAATCAAAATTTTGGAGCGACTAGTTCCTCAGTGGCAACCTTATCATCTTAGTGGATACCCCNAAAAGCTACTTCAGGTAAGCCTTTGAAACAAGCCCCGCAATCAAAATTTTGGAGCGACTAGTTCCTCAGTGGCAACCTTATCATCTTAGTGGATACCCCGATTTCTGTCGAGTCCATGCAGTCCATATTTTCTTGTAAAGATGGGAAGATGGGAAGATGGTCTTTGAAAGCCCATCGGCTTTGGGCAGGCCAGAAGCTCCGCTGACACTGCGGGGTATCCGGNCATATTTTCTTGTAAAGATGGGAAGATGGGAAGATGGTCTTTGAAAGCCCATCGGCTTTGGGCAGGCCAGAAGCTCCGCTGACACTGCGGGGTATCCGGGAAGGGGCTCTGAGTTGCCGAGCCAGCCTTGTGGCGCTTCAGCAATGGAGGCCGAGCGTACGTGGATTCGTGGATTCTACCCACGGACTTGGTCATTTTCAGTGTTTGAACATGGATCCATCCCTTATGTGAGATAATTTTGACACCATCGCCCATACCCTAAAATTGTAGGGGATGGCGATTTCTCATTTTGTTGTTTCGATTCTATCTCTCAGAAACAAATTCACAGAAGGTGTTGGCAAGATTGGCAAATGCAAAGCGAAAGTGTAAGCATCTAGGCCTTCCCGAAGTTGATGTGGGCACTTGCGAAGATCATCAGTAAATATGATTCGAGAGAATGATTTCAAGCGTAGAAGATGGTGAAAACTTCATAAGCCTCAAATCTAGGAAACCTAGAGGCTTCTGTGCTCGAGGGTTCTGTGCTCTGACAGGCCAAACGAGTATTGAAGCCAGGCCTGGTTTCTCTGTGAGCTCTTTTTCCCTCTCCGAAGCGAGAGCATTTCTGTACAGCTCCGATTGCGGGCCTTGGCGCTCCCTATTCAGCGCCACAACCGGATTTTGATCTCTGAGTCCTTGATTCAATTGAGTCATTTTTGAGTACCCTCGATTATATCGGTTCTCTCGGGGCCCAATTCGCCAGTGCTTTGGAAACATCGAAACACCATGAAACACTTGTGTATAGCNGAGTCATTTTTGAGTACCCTCGATTATATCGGTTCTCTCGGGGCCCAATTCGCCAGTGCTTTGGAAACATCGAAACACCATGAAACACTTGTGTATAGCACTGGGCCGCCATTGGGCAGTTCAGATCGCTTCAGGACAGAATCTGGAGGCTTGCATTTGTGCAAGCAGAACTTGGTGCGCGGAAGGGGCTAAAAGTCCTCGGTCAGGTACCAGGATACATAGCGATGTACATTGGCTGATCAGCATGGTTTTCTGGCCCGGCACAACATGCTGCTAGAATCATCCCCACTGGGGCTTCTGCAGATGGGAATAAAGACCAGCAGGTTGAGATCAATATTCTGTTGCTTGTATAATCTGATTGAATTTGATCCATACTGCACGCGGTCAGGGACATGGTCGAAGGAAATGACAACTGGATTTCAAATGAAGTCAATGTGTAGTTCCAGCACTGTTCCAGCTATGCAGAAGTTGCCACAGTGAGGTTCAGCTGGGTTTCAACGAGCGTCCAATCCAGTCTGGTGACCTCGCTTGGGTCGAATCGAACCAACAGCGAAACGGTCTCACAGCATTTGGTCTCGAGCGTCTCTGTCGGTTTGTCTGTCCGTTTGAAGAGCAAAGCTCTCTAGCCAAAGATCACATGTCATCGGCATATTCTCATTGGCTGGCTCCCCTACCAAACTTTGACAGATTTTAGGTGTTCCGCGTGCTGACCGTGCTGATGCTGTTTTTCTGTGCTGATGATGATGTCATACTAGTACATATTCGTACAATTCAGTACGCGGAGTGAGGAGTTTGTCGGGCCTGTTGGGCCTGTTGGGCGGATTCAAAGAGGTGGAGCATGCCTTTAGAAAGTAGTTCGCATGAACAGACACGCCCTTGAACCTCTAGGTGGCGGCACATGCCTAAAGCGCAGCTGTGCGGATTGTGCTGATTCTCGCTGGCACTGATGTCCCACATTCTAGAAGGTTCATTGACCGTGCCCTGTATTTCAGGGTCCCTTGGACCCCAGANAGCTGTGCGGATTGTGCTGATTCTCGCTGGCACTGATGTCCCACATTCTAGAAGGTTCATTGACCGTGCCCTGTATTTCAGGGTCCCTTGGACCCCAGAAGTCGCCCAGACCTGATCCCTTTCTTGGTAAACTTCAGGCATATGCAAGTGAGCAGGTACACCTTATGACATGACGTTTCCGAACTCGACTTCTCAAGGGCACAAACATTCTCTGCGAAGAGGCAGAAAAGAGATCCTTGCAGCAGCCTGTGTTGGTGAAGTGCTGGGTTCTATAGAGGAGACAAATCAGAAGCAGTGTGTTTGCTAAGCANCTGCGAAGAGGCAGAAAAGAGATCCTTGCAGCAGCCTGTGTTGGTGAAGTGCTGGGTTCTATAGAGGAGACAAATCAGAAGCAGTGTGTTTGCTAAGCAAACAAGTTTGCTTGGACAAAGGACGTTTTTTTCCCTTTTTCCCTCTCTACTTGGAAAGACTATCCGAAACTGAAATGGATTGTGTATCAGAATGGAGATCACAACAAATGATAACATAAATCAGACATGGCAAACATCCTGTTATCAGTGACACTTTGAGATGACCTGGGAGGGTGGATGTGGGGATGTGGAAAGCTTTCGAACAGCAAGGAGGACATCTGTAGATGTGACNAACATCCTGTTATCAGTGACACTTTGAGATGACCTGGGAGGGTGGATGTGGGGATGTGGAAAGCTTTCGAACAGCAAGGAGGACATCTGTAGATGTGACATGGATGGTTGCAGCAGCCAAGGCAAAGAAATGTTGCAAGAATGAACAGACATCAAACCACGACATGACCCGATAACTGCCCGATCACCCCAACAAACACACATAGACAGCCACTGCTTTGTGGTTTGATCATTTTTTGGTTGCCATCCCTGTCTGGAATGATAATTCCAGATTCACTTTTTTTCTTTTTTCTACGGTGGTGACTCGAGTACCAACCAGCTACAGCAACAGTTTCCATTGAGGCCAGCAATCATCGATGTCATGCCATGGTTAAAGAGATCACAGGAATCACAGGGCGAAAAAAGAAGCGAAAGGCTGCGAGAAAGGCCGCGAAAAAGGCCGGGAAGGCGGCGAAGGAGCGAACATCGAAGCCCAAGCCGAAGGCCAAGAAGGCCAAGAAGGCCAAGAATGGAGGAGGAAAGGCTGGAAAGGCAAAACGCCAGAGGGAAAGGGCCCAGAGAAAAGATGGTCAAGGAACGCTTCCAGGACTGGATATCTGGAGAATTTGATCGGGTTGGAGGATTTTGATGTGATCCTTAGTTGTGGGTGGTTTTCACCCATGAAGATGTTTCGGATCTGAGACTATCTACTCGCTTGTTTGCTGCATATGTAGACTCTGCTGTATCTGCTTCAGGCCAAGAAGGTACATTCTGATCGGAAGAAGTATTTGTTCCTTCCTTGAAGCTAAGCTGGTAATTGTCATCCCATTTCCGGGTGGATTCTTGGGACAATCATCCCATGTATAGTTGGATGACGGTGATCAGTGATCATCATTATCCAGTTTTCATCCAGGATAACACATTGAAATCCAATCAGTTGCTAGGCCCATTGTAGCATAGAACTGGCAGGATCAAGCTCTACGTGGAAGGGACGCAAGCGCTTCCAAGGATTCCAAGGTTCTAAAGGCTGTAGAGGCTTTGCATGCGGTCAGACTCCCAGGCCAAATTCGTGATGTGGCTGGATATTCAATCTGTATGGTTTAAAATGGTTTACAATGNACTCCCAGGCCAAATTCGTGATGTGGCTGGATATTCAATCTGTATGGTTTAAAATGGTTTACAATGGTTTAAACATGTTAAAACTCATTCTTCCTGGATTCCTATCCATTTCGGTCGCCTCCAATCTGGGAACCTGGGAGTGCAGGGCTGCGAGGCTATTGAGAAACCATGAAAGATCCGGGTATACGATGAACACCGCATGAACCACCGAACTTGAATAGAATCTCGCTGACAAACAGGTCGAGGTATAGATATCGAATTGGTGAACATGTCCATGAAAGAAATGCACTCCCCTCGAATGGACCTCAAAGTAGATATCATATACGCCGCCCCCAATCTGTGAACATTCTGAGGTCCACAGAAGATTCTCAATTTTACCGTTTACCGGTTTCTACATTTTGTGCATACAGTATATTGTGTCCAAAAACTCTTTGATTTTCGTTGAATGTGGCCATTCCAACGGATTGATTTGACAGAGATTCCAAAGGAGGTCATGGGTCTTTATCATTAAATAATCAAATGTCGTTTTTCCCTGTACATTTTCCCTAGAATGATTTAATGGACTATTTAAAACTTGAAAGTGCAAACATTGACAAGTTTGATTGACTACAAAAATGACATTTACGTGTTGATCTTTGTGTCGAATCTCCCCAGCATGGAACGGTGGAACCAGCTGAATTCTCAGGTCGGCCAGCGCGTTGCTTCGGCAGCGCGCCAGGCCTTGTTCCTGGAACTGCAGGCGGTGAGTTTGAGCAACTTGAGCAGTTCCTTTCCGGAAGGCGCTGAGCTGAGCCTGAGCCTGCCTATTTCTGGGAAGCATTGTGAATTGCCCTTGAGCTGTAACAGTCAGTAAAAGGGTTTNCAGTTCCTTTCCGGAAGGCGCTGAGCTGAGCCTGAGCCTGCCTATTTCTGGGAAGCATTGTGAATTGCCCTTGAGCTGTAACAGTCAGTAAAAGGGTTTCTTAGTAAACACGACCTCCAAATGGTGCACCATGAAGTCACAATTTTCATCAATTTTCTCACAAAAGGATCACGGCAGTTTGAAAACATGTGGGAAACTTTGGACTACAAAACCCGTCGACCCAGCTCAACTGTAGCAATTTCTGGTTCTCACACATCACACATCACAATTTCAGGATGTGCGCTTTTCTTGGCTCAGCGCCGCACTTTTTTTGCTTGCTTGCGCCAACCTCTGGATTGGCATAGAAAAAAAAATCCAAATTCATTGTGCTCCAAATGGTGCTTCAAATCATGCTTTTTTTGGCTATTTTAAAAGGAAAAACGCAATTTGTAGCAACATTTTTTGCACCAGAAAAACTTTTTTTTTGCATTTCCTCATGCAGCACCCATAGCATGTTTTGTTGATTTCTTCGTGCGCCAAATCGTGCACTTTTTTGCCCTTCTTCGTGCGCCATATCGTTTTTTTTCCTGCGTTTCTTCGTGCACCAAACCGTGCTCTTTTTTGCATTCCTTCGTGCAACATATGGTGTTTTTTTCTGCGTTTTTTCGTGCACCATATCGTGTTTTTTTCTGCCATTCTTCGTGCACCAAATCGTGCGCTAAATGGTGGGAAACACATGTAAAATATTAAAATATGTTTAAAATGTAAAAAAATGGGAGCATCAGAGGGAGGTTAGACTAGTGTTTGAAGTTGAAATAGTCTGACTGAAATCGATACGATGCTAAAGATCTTCTTTGTCCCTTTTCATTTTTGGCACCTCAATTTGGCCTGCAGGATGGACTGTGAAGATGTCGAATCCGCTCNGAAATCGATACGATGCTAAAGATCTTCTTTGTCCCTTTTCATTTTTGGCACCTCAATTTGGCCTGCAGGATGGACTGTGAAGATGTCGAATCCGCTCCCGCAAGTAGCTCGGAGAAAAACTTGCAGTGCCTTTCATCACGCGAGAAATCCTGGTGGAAGTGCTTGTCCTTCTGTTCCAGGATTTTCCTTCACGTATCATTCATCCTGAATCATCCTGTACCGTACTGCCTTTCCTGTAGAGTCATATTTGTGAACGAGAACCAGCATCTATCTGAAACATAGAGATTTTGAAGCTGATGCCCAAAGGATGGACGCTTCGACAAGATCAAGGAGTATCAAGACTCTTGGGAAGAAGCTCTGATCTTGGAGACCAAGGCCCAGTTCATCAGTGAGGCCAGTTGCAAAGCTGCAGGTAGAAACCTGGGATCCCTGGTTGGGAAAAAATGGCTTTTGTGGTACTCCATGACTTAAAAAATTGTTGGGATTATATTTGAGGGCTGCCGCCCCTGCCGCCGACCCCGGAAAAGGGAAATTTCATGCATACACGTAGGTTTAACACTATAGCCAGTAGGATGTCAAGTCTTTTGAAACGAGAGTGCTTCGAAGTAAATATGCTAGGAGATGTGTATGTCTTCTTGGTCCAGGACTTNAAGTCTTTTGAAACGAGAGTGCTTCGAAGTAAATATGCTAGGAGATGTGTATGTCTTCTTGGTCCAGGACTTTTGTTTTTGGAAGTCGAACGAAAAAACCATCTTTGGAGTTGTATACATAAACACGTATACATGTAGTCCAGGACGTTTGTCATTGGAATGAGCTATTGATGCTGCTGGAAGGCTGCTACTCCTGCTGCTGCTGCAGGC
>BGPT01001307.1:49567-62484 GCA_003297045.1 Symbiodinium sp. clade C Y103
TGGAAGTGAAAATCGTAAAAACGTGAGGGTCTCGGAGCACTTTTTGACGATTCGATGGCCATCCGATGTCGAAAAAGTGCACGCCGTTGTGGCGTCAAGCACATTTGGAAGTCAAAAGTGTCAAAAACTGAGGGTTTTCAGCAAATTTTGAGATGTCAGTTAATTAACTGAACTAACAACTTAACAACTTAACAACTTAACAATTGAACAGCTGAACAACTTAACAACTTAACAACTTAACAATTTAACCACTTGACAACTGAACAACTTAGTTAGTTAGTTTGTCAGTTAGTTAGTCAGTTTGTCAGTCAGTTAGTCAGTTAGTCAGTTAGTCAGTTAGTCAGTCAGTCAGTTTGTCAGTTACTCAGTTAGTCAATTCTTCAGTTAGTTAGTTTGTCAGTTAGGTAGTTTGTTAGTCAGTTAGTCAGTTAGTCAATCAGTCAGTTAGTCAGTTAGTCACTTATTCAGTTAGTCGGATAGTCAGTTCGTCAGTTAGTCAGTTAGTCAGTGAGTCAGTTAGTCAGCTCGTTAGTTAGTTAGCTAGTCAGTTACTCAGTTAGTCAATTCTTCAGTTAGTTAGTTAGTTAGTGAGTGACTTAGTTACTTAGTCAGTTAGTCAGTTAGTCAGTTCGTCAGTTAATCAGTTAGTCAGTTAGTCAGTGAGTCAGTGAGTCAGTTAGTCAGTTAGTCAGTTAGTCAATTAGTCAGTGAGTCAGTGAGTCAGTTAGTCAGTTCGTCAGTTAGTCAGTTAGTCAGTGAGTCAGTTAGTCAGTTAGTTAGGCAGCCAGATAGATAGACAGATAGATAGGCCGACGCTCCAACCACCTTTTGCTCCATCAGTGGATCTGCTCTGCCATCCATGACTCACAACAACTCACCTCTCCTATAGTGTGCTATTCCTGAAACTTCCGCCACCGCCTTGTGTGGTACTACTGGTAATTCCAGGTATTTTTTTTTATTTTTTTCCCACAGATCCCCAGAAATTCAGCTACTTGCAGAAATAATGTGGCCAGGAAAGTCCGCCACATCCCTGCCGTGCTGGTGGATCAGCTTCTGGGGCGATTGCCACCAGGGGAGCCGTGGACGGGCGTGGGGCTGAGGTGTGCCTTTTGGATGCTGAGTTTCCTCAGATTTTTCACCAGTTTTGGAGATTTTGAGTTGGATAAATCGATAAATCAGTATTTTCGATGGTATCAACTTGTAGTTTTTGAATCTTTTTGATGGATGAGTGTTTNTTTTGAGTTGGATAAATCGATAAATCAGTATTTTCGATGGTATCAACTTGTAGTTTTTGAATCTTTTTGATGGATGAGTGTTTGAAGTGTTGCAGTGTTTTGGGTTTAGGGAGAAACAGGACATTTTGGCTGACAAAGATGGGAATGTGAGATGATCGTCGTCAAAAACTGGGAGTGGAATGAACATCCCCAAACCCAAGCCACAACTGGCATATCCGGCATATCCCCAGCTACCAATCATGGTTTCCAGTTTTCAGCTGCTGAGGATTTGAGCGGAGCATGGAGGAGAAGTTCCATTGCCTGAAGTCTTTGAATCACAGACGAAGGCTGTCGTCCGAGCTGCCAGCTCCAGTTCTGGCTTCGTCTCCATTCATGGACTTCCTGGCACAGGTTGCTTGCCCAACCGTGGGTCCCCGAAAGAGTGGTTTAAGAGCAAGAAATACAGAGTCGGCCAACAGCATAGAGCCAGGATGGTTTGGTATAATGATCAGTGAGGTAATCCATCGTCAAGTTCAACTTTATGGATGGAGCTTTTCTGTTCATGGGAATGCTTGTAGCTGGTGTGAAATGGGTCTGGGGGGTGCTAACAATGGATTCACTACGTATTCGTTTTCCACTTTGATGTGACTTGGGCCTCGAGTGGACACTATGCTACGTGGTGCCACACCCTGTGGTCCCTACAATTCTCTCTTTCTCTCTCTCTCTCTTTCTCAACAATGAATTCCCAACCTATGCGGTTCCCCGAGTTCAGCATTTCATCAGTATTTCAACAGCATTTATGGGTTTGGTCAGTGCCTCTGGCAGTTTGTCCCGGACTGTGGTTCGGAATCTCGGTGTTGCCTTTGACGCTTAGCTTCTCTCATTGATTTAGGCAAGAGCCAAGCTCTTCCTGCGCTGGTGAACACTTTGCACATACGGAAGCTAAGCTGCAATATCTACATAGTTGCAACGCTGGTTTCCGCATTCTGCTCATATTCTGGCAGATCGGATTCCGACGATTCTGGACGCTTTACTTGCCAAGGAAACTTGGGGAATATCATCGAGGAATCGAGGACACTCAAGACAGAGCCAGCACATTCGTCAGCAGATGGACGTGCCATGATCTTCTTCTGGGTGTCATCAGCAACGGTGGGTATACTCATTTAAGATATGGGACAAGAAGGATGTANTTCGTCAGCAGATGGACGTGCCATGATCTTCTTCTGGGTGTCATCAGCAACGGTGGGTATACTCATTTAAGATATGGGACAAGAAGGATGTAACCACTACAACTGGGAGTGTATAAATGAAACTGTGCTGGCTCCCGAGGAAATGGTCTTGGGCAGCGGAAATAGAAAGGCACGTGAAAGATGGAAAGAGGCGCAGAATCTTTCGGTTGGGAATGCATGATCTGTGCTGTTCGGCACACACTCACAATGCTTGCAAACGTCTTGAGGGTATGCGCCAAAAATGTGGAACCCCTTGACTTACACAGAAGTTTCAATTGGTGGTATATTTCCAGTAACCATTCTGGCTTTGGGAGCATCCCTAATTCTGCGACATGCCTATTTCGAGTTGAGTTGATTTCAGTGCATATGTGCTGTATGATATTTGCTTACCTGTGTACATATACACATATATATCTATATACATATATTATAGGTATATTATTATATTATATATATATTATATATCATATATATATATACACATTATATCAACACTATAAGCATATGTTCTATATATATATATATCATGTATATCTTCACACACTAGAAGAACATACACATATTCATAATGCGACCCCAGGCCAAGTTTGGTGCAGCGCCAGGCTGTGTGCCACTTTCCCCGGCTCCTGGTCACTGCTCACAGCAACGCTGCCGTGGAACAACTGCAGCAACGTGCCGTGCTGGGTGCTTTATCGATCAGAACGGTGGTGCCTTGGAGGGGTGAAACTGGATCGAAACTTCAGTTTGACATACTTTGACATAGTTTGACACAGTTTGATTGGATCTGCTTTTGCTGAGTCTTTTGAATCGACCCTGCCATGGCTGAGCCAAGGTAGGCATGAACCTATTCACTACAGATTGAGCAGTTACAACGCAGAGAACGACCAGAACGACAACGTGGATGTGCAAATTCGGGAGCTGCCGTCGCTGGAAGTGAAGGCGCTGAAAGAAGAGCGGCAGCAGCTCAGACGAGATGCTGGGACTGATGGCTTCGGGCTGCGACATTTCACGTGTGATGTCACTATTGAATTGGCACAGAAGGGTTGATGATTGTTGATATTGTTGATGACCACAGGCTCAAAGAGAACATGAGCAAAAAGCAAGGTGTCAACAGTCTAGATTTGAAGCACTTTCAGCACGATTCAGATCAGAGGGGCCCCTTTCTCTGTCGAAGGAAAGTAACCGTTTCACTGTCTGCTGATGTCTGCTGCGTTCTCTCCGAAAAGTCTTGGTCTTTTGATGTCTTTTGCTCTTGTACAATTAATTACTCCGAGAAACCTGAAACATAGACCAAAACTCCGACGATAATATTCTCAAGATCCTTTGCTGGTGCAGGGGTGTGCCCTCCAAACATACTTGAGTTGCTTGGAAGGTTCGTTTCTTTTGAAATCACAGGAGGAAGTCATAGTACAGCTCTCCCATAGAATCCTATTCTTTTTCATCCGTTTCCCAGATTCTTAGATGGAAGTGGGCCTGGAATGGCCTGGAACTTCACATAACTGGGGGTACACAGCTTGAGGAGATGGAGCATTTGGATGCTCACATTGTGAAGCTCATCCGAGAAATCCGGCAGCCGCAGAAGGTGTGTCCTTTACCTGCTGGTGTTCAAGCGATCTTGGAAGGCGGAGTGATTGAGTGCCCCAGCCCAAATTTGGGCGAAATCGGAGTCGCAATNAGAAGGTGTGTCCTTTACCTGCTGGTGTTCAAGCGATCTTGGAAGGCGGAGTGATTGAGTGCCCCAGCCCAAATTTGGGCGAAATCGGAGTCGCAATGCTCGAGGAAATCAAGGACACCAGTTCCTATCATTTTTGATCAGTTTTGATACTTTTGAAATTACTTTTGGCACATTTCCTATTCTAAATCCATCTAAATCCTAAGGGAAAGCCCAAAAACCATGGCCTTTGACCAGGTACGTGGATGAGAGCGGCTGCCAGTTCCTTGACAAGCCTCCCAAGCCCCATCCTGGCCAGCGAACCACCGAGCCGTTGCAAATGGGTCACGTGGTGGGACGGATGGAGGACTTCAAGGGGCTGAATTTGTTTTGAAAATCAGGCAACTGGATATTCCAGTGGNGATGGAGGACTTCAAGGGGCTGAATTTGTTTTGAAAATCAGGCAACTGGATATTCCAGTGGAAACTACTGTAGCCATAAACTGGGGTATATATATATATATATTTACATACATCTCATTCTGGGGCAAATCCACGTGGATTTGTGTAGCAATAGTAGTCTAAAAGCGTAAGAACATGGTACAGAAAGCCAGTGCTTTGGAGAAAAAACCGTGGTTGTGGCGTCCGAGTATCCGTGTGTTTGCATTTTCGGACGCCACCATGCACCAAAGATCAATCTTGACTTGCGACTTGCGGTGAGTTTCCCATGGCCCTGTGAGGAGTTGGTGAGATGCAGCGATGGGTATAGAGAGTTGAAAGGAAGAGTTGAGCGCTGCCAGCTGGTTGAAGAGTTCAAGTGAGGTGTGGATTGCTGCAGGTGCCATTCACCAAGTTGATCCTTGGCTTTTCTTTGCTTGATCAAAGGGGATTGGATACGATTGGATTGAATGTCTTGTTACTGCAAAAACTAGTGAGAACTGAGCGGGTCACAGATACAGAGAGAGAGAGAGAGAGAGCTTAAGATATATACACGCGCGTCTTCTCAGCGCATTTTTTTGTAGGGTTCGATATTTTGTGTTCGTATGCTAGGTAATTACTGTAGATTCTAGATGAATACGATACAATTAACAATAGCACGGTGAAGAAACATGTGCACATACGTATCCACATACAAGAGAAGGCAAGTCACTACAAGCCTGGAGAAAAACCATATCCACACGCACACACACTGGTAGATCGACTTGGCTCTGCAGGAAGCTTCTCTTGGAAGCGAACATCTTGGAGTTTGCCCACATTCTCTTTGCCACTGCCAACACCACGGCACGCTTGGGGCAACTGGATGCAACTGGCCCCTTGACCAGGAAGATGTCAGATTGGCCATCAAACATCCAAGTCACATGCAAGCGCGCTATCATGATGTCAATTCATTGAAAGAGCAGTGAAACAAACAATCACAAGGTGTGGGTTTCCCGTTCTGAAAGCCAAAGAGTGGCTATGATCAAATGTAGTATCTGTTCAGATCAGATGATCAAGTGTAGTATCTGTTCAGGTGCGTCCATCGAACACTTGCCGTCGACGAAGGCATTTTTGATCAGGAGTAAAAGGGTGCCCTCANGATCAAGTGTAGTATCTGTTCAGGTGCGTCCATCGAACACTTGCCGTCGACGAAGGCATTTTTGATCAGGAGTAAAAGGGTGCCCTCAGACCTTCTGAGGGTTATGAGCCCAAGCACGTTCATCCTGTGATCGGTCATGGATTCATCTTGAAGATCTCCATCTTTGCCACCACCAAACCCCTTTTGGTCTAGCAATGCTCAGATGAATCACACCCTGGAAAATCTTCGGCCCATAGAGTTGGATGGTCGCACTACTCCAGTTCCTGACGATGTTGAACTAGATTCTTCCCCTCGGCCTGTCCAAATGCCAAGCGGCGAGCAGGTACCAGGAGCTGGAGCGGAACATGTAGTGCCTTTTGAAACCCCTGGCAGCATGCGCTGTGAGGAAGATCCAGCCAGAGAAGGTCGTGAGATGGAATCCAAGGGTGGTGAGAGCGGCGTGGAGCCGGCAACTTGTTCAGATGCGAAGGTGGGGCCAGTGGTGCGTGCATGGAAGCGTGGCGGCTGAAAAATCACAGGAAGGGGAGCCGGAAGTTCCCATTGAGAAACCAAGAAAGAGGCTGGAGGAAGAGTTGGGGGATCATTTTCACTTTCAGCAAGAAACTGCACGACTTCAAAGCCAGAATGACCAGCTAGTGCGTGAACTTCAGTTGTTGAAAGATGAAAGGAACTTCAGAAAAAAATTGGTAGTTCCACCATCATGCGATGGTTGCATGCGATCTCCAACACCACCGCCAAGAATGGCGCCTTCAACGCAAGATTTTCAGATGTGGGCATCACCTGAGACCTATAGATGCACCCCAAATGGAACTAGAATTCCCAATGGTCCACCACCTGATTCTCCCGTACCTCCTTTGCCTGCAATGCCTGNCCCAAATGGAACTAGAATTCCCAATGGTCCACCACCTGATTCTCCCGTACCTCCTTTGCCTGCAATGCCTGCGTGGCCACCGGAGTTGGCAAACTATGAACTGGAGCCACCAAGGAAGGTGCGTAGTGCCATGGGTGACCAAGTTTATAGGGTCAGTGGAACATGTTCACCAAGGGCAGCACGACATTTTTGGCTAGAACAGGAAGTAGCATCTTTGAGGGAACGTCTTGAGCAGGAAGCATGCAAGAATAGGTCGTTTCAAGGTGGCTACTTGTCAAAGCCGTTTTTGACAGAGGCAGATAGGGCTAGAGGTGATCAGGAGGCTGTGTCATGTCTGAGACGCAACGCCGGTGGAGTGACCAGTTCTGGCATGGATGATCGGCATGTGCACGGGGGACTTTCACGACATGATCGGGCTAGCAGCGCATTTGAGTTTGGAGCGCAATATCATCATGATCGGGCTAGCCTTGAGCAGGCTCATGGGACTCATTGTCTTCCAGCTGGCACGAGTCTTGAGCAGGCTCATAGCGCTTCTGGTGTTTGCGTGGGTTCTGGTTTCGAGCGTGTGCTTGGTGATCCGCGTCTTCAAGCTCGGGCGAATTTTGCAGCTGCGGTTGATGAACACCCTCTTCAAGCTCGGGCTGGCATTGCTTCTGTGCTTGGCGATCAACCTCTTCAAGCTCGGGCTGCAGCAGCATCTGTACTTGGCGAACATCTTCCTGACGGTCGGGCTGGCGTGGCTCCTGAGCATCTATGAGCAATGGTGGGGTCTCAACTACGTTTGGACGTACACCGTATCATGGAGGAGGGCATCGGCATGAGCATGGTGTCATCGAAGATGGTGGGGTCTCAACAACGATTGGACGTACACCGTATCATGGAGGAGGGCATGTGCATGAGCGTGATGTTTTGGAAGGTGGTGATTTGAAGGCGATGCCAATTCAAGTTCCTCAACTTCCTGTACCGGAGGGTCGAGACTCATCTTTGGAGGCTGGGGACTGGATCATACAATTGGAACCTTTGGTGGGGGATCTTTAACTTTCCAAACATGCGGCAACAAGATGGCGACGTGTGATGGACGCAACCACAGCCAAGTACGCCACGTGGCTTCAAGCTGACCCTCTCACAAGACTGAAGACCTCTGCACCAGACAATGGAGGTTTGTCTGCAGGTTTTGAACGGCTGGATCAGCGTGTGACTAGCTTACTGTTGCAGGCAGTTCCCAAGGCCATCAAGAGCGAGCTCATTGCTACTCACGAACTGACCTCTGCGGCCATCATGTTCAGGGTGCTGCGCACATTCCAGCCGGGTGGCCTTGTTGAGAAGAGTCGACTTTTGGAAGACTTGACAACAGTCCCAGTCTTTGGAAGTGGAAGGCCTCTCGAGCCTCAGAGCTGTACGCCCAGTTGCCGGATCCTTTGCTGCTGATCCGTACATTGGATGGCATTGCCAAGCCAGTGATTGCACGTTCAGAATGAAATACAACCTGGACGTTCGTCCCTCCTTGGAAAATGTGTGTTTGTTCTATGATCTCTTGTTGGCTGAAGCTGAAGTTGCAGTGCATTCTTCAACGACCACATCAACTGCTGAAACAAAGACTTCATCCAAAGCGGCGGTCAAGACTCTTCAGAGTTCATCTACTACCACCACAAAGACCGCTTGGCCTTGCAAATTTTGGTTGACTGAGAGTGGGTGCAAGCAAGGTAGTCGATGCCGATGGCCACACCCTTGGGATGGAGCTTCAGATCGCAGTTCGAGGTGTTCCAATTGCAGCTCAACGCAACATCAACAAGCTGAATGCCCATACAAAGCACAGGTGAAGTCACCTGCGGGGGAAGAAGGTGATGAGCATGGAGTTGGAGGAAAGAGCCAAGAAAAAGGCAAAGGAAAATGAAAAAACAAAGGAAAATCCTCCAAGCCACAGATCCAGAAGGGCACCAAAGATAGCCCTGCACAACAAGTTGATGGCAAAAAGGATGAGAACAAGCCTGCGGGTGGTAACACTGTGGATGAGGACGTGAAGAAAGGTGAAGCAGCGATGGCATCTAGCGGAGGTGGTGCTGGCGGAGGAAAGAAGCCTGAAAGTTTGGGCAACAGCAACACCAACGAGCTGCTGCATGAGGCGACGAAGCTTTTGAAATCGCTTCAAATCCCATCTGCAAAGATGATCACATTGCAGGAACTTGGAGATCCTCTGCAAGGCTCTTCTGAGCTGATGCTGTTGGATAGCGGTGCCACTCACACTTTGAGGAGAGCGAAGTCATGGACGGAGTGGGAAGAAGCTGAGAAGACCGTTGTGGCTTTAGCACAGGGCACTACATCAAGCTTGCGCATCAAGCCGGGNAGCGAAGTCATGGACGGAGTGGGAAGAAGCTGAGAAGACCGTTGTGGCTTTAGCACAGGGCACTACATCAAGCTTGCGCATCAAGCCGGGCACCAACACCTTGCTGTCAACTCCTGATGACAACAGCTTTGGAAATGGAATCTTGCCTATGGGAGCACTCACGAAGCTTGGGTACCAGGTCATTTGGACCGGGGGAGTTTGCAAAATGATGGACCCCAACAAGGAAAAGATCCATGTGGAGATCATCAATGATTGCCCTATGCTTGATCGACGAGTTGGCATGGAGCTCATGGATCGCCTTGAACGGCATCATCAACTGTCATCAGCAAGAGCAGCGATTGTCAAGACCATCATTCAACAGCCCAATCTTTTGAGATCTTTGCCTTCGCTGGATCCTGAGACTTTGCTCCATGTGGCGTTGAAACAGGAATTCCCTGATCTACCTGATTCAGTGCGACAGCGAGTTGTGCCGAAAGTGGCCGNCCTGAGACTTTGCTCCATGTGGCGTTGAAACAGGAATTCCCTGATCTACCTGATTCAGTGCGACAGCGAGTTGTGCCGAAAGTGGCCGAACTTGATGGGAACAGTTGCCATGGAATAGACGGCTGCGACGTAGAATGCTGAGATCGCCAAAGGCCGTCTTGCACTTGTTCAGTGGCAAGGATGAAAAAACATGGAAGAGGCTGGAAGATCCCAGCACTGTGGTGGTTTTTTGATCCACTACTACATCCCAAGCTGGATATCATGCATGATCAAGTGATGCTCTTCCTTCTCATGCGGCCAATGGATCTTTGTGTGCAATTTTGGGTGGTCCACCTTGCAGAAGTGTCTCTGCGCGCCGCTACTTGGAGGACAATGGACCGAAACCTGTCCGAAGCGAGTCTGAGCCCTATGGTTTGTCAACTTTGACACCTCAACAAAAGGAATGGGTGGAGANTGGAGGACAATGGACCGAAACCTGTCCGAAGCGAGTCTGAGCCCTATGGTTTGTCAACTTTGACACCTCAACAAAAGGAATGGGTGGAGACGGACATAGCGATGATGTTCAGGATGAAACTGTTGTTCTTGGTGTCTGAAGCTTCAAAGCCTGATTGGCGTGCAAAGACGCTGTACTTCATGGAACAGCCACAGGATCCACGTGAATACAGGAGCCCTGAAGATGTGGCCAAGTATGAGTTCATGAGTGTGTGGCGAACTGATGCGTGGAAGCGATTTCAGGAACAACATGGCATGCTTCTCACATCCTTTGAGCAGGGAGCTTTTGGACATGCCAAGCCAAAGCCGACCACTGTTGGTCACAATATCGATGGCATCGAGCAGCTTCATGGTGCCAAGACTCAGCGTGACCCTTTGCAAGCTGATGGATGGGTTCACAAGTCCCTATCTGAGAGAATGGCGGAATCTTCCACTTGGTCAGAATGGGCCCCAGGAGTCAAAGAGGCACTGCTGGAAGGTTTAAGGAGAAACCTTTCCCAGCCAAACAATGGGCGTTGTTACTTTGGGGCACCGGGCTCTGCGGAGGAGGCATCTTGGACTCCAATGGTAACAACACAAAGCCCACAGAGTGCGGGGCCCAGCTGTGTCCACTATCTGAAGTGGCACTGGCCAAGTGGAAGTCGCATATACTTCATGACCATCAACCAATGAGGAGAGATTGCAAGGTTTGCGTTTAAGCGGCTGACATGTCACGGCAACATCGCCGTATCACCCATCCAAGTGCATACTGTCTTTCTGTTGACTTATCTGGGAAGTTGGTTCGGGGGACTGATCAATTTGGCAAACACAGCTCTTATTTCATGGTGGCTTGTTTTACTTTTCCAACCACTGCGGACGGTGATCCTCTATGTGGCCCTGGCAAGAAACCTGTCCCTGATGATGCTCCGCTACCAGGACTGGATGATATGGTGGAGGAGGATGGGGTAGGGACATGGAAGATTATGAGCTGCCTCGGTTTGAGAGTGATGAGGTTGTCCCTGATGATGAGGGGGATCCAGCAGCTGTTGCTGCTGCGCAGGCATCTTATGCCAGTTGGATGAAGCTATTGTGGAAGAATGCAAAGATGTCAAAGTGCGGTTGGCATCCAGAGCAACAGCTGATGTCATGGATGCGGTGGCTCGTGTTTACAGCCAAGTTCGAAGTCTCGGATTTCCTGTGCTCAGGTTTCATGCAGATCGTGCTCGCGAGTTCACCTCAAAGACTTTGCAACGATGGTGTCATCACAGAGGCATTGTTGCCACCTACACCACCGGCTCCGACTGGAAGCAGAGTGGGCGAGCTGAGGGGGAGGTCAATCTCATCAAACGACATAGCAAGATCCTCATGTGTGCCCACAGTGTTGATGAGACTCAATGGCCTAATTGTCAAACATGCAGCCGAGCGACGACTGTGGTCACAGCTTTCTCAAGTGGCCCTGAGCATCGGATTTTGATTACAATCAAAATTCGGAAAAAAATCAAAAAAATCAAAAGGAAAATCAATACAAACACATTGATTTTTTTGAAAATGAANATCAAAATTCGGAAAAAAATCAAAAAAATCAAAAGGAAAATCAATACAAACACATTGATTTTTTTGAAAATGAAATCAAAGCAAAAAACAAGGAAAAAACACCATCAAAAATCAAAAAATATCAAAAAAAAAATCAAAAAAAACAAAAAAAAACAAAGAAAAAACATTAACAAAAAGTAGAACCCCAAAGCAAAACTCACCATTGAAATCCCTTCTCCAGACCCAGGCTGCTGCCAGCATGCACCTTTTTTTCCTGCATCCACTGCAGTCTGTATACAAACCCTCTTGCAAGGGCNTCTTCAAGTTTCCAGCCTCTCAGCCTCTTACAGGACATTCCTCCTGTGTCAGTTCCTTTTCACAAAGGGGGAGTGGGCCCCAAATGCTTGTTGAAAAGATCAACCCTTTACACAAAGGCTTCCCTTTCCCAAAGAGCACCCTTTTGCAGAGGGAAATTCAGTTACTTTGCTCCCCAGCACCTTTGTTTTCACAAAAGTGCCACCAGCAAGGCAAGCTTGAGAAGAAAAAGTTGGNNNAGTTGGCTGCAGCAGTGCAGGCAATGAAAACAAAGAGGAAAAACTAAGAATGTAAACAAAGTGTGGGAACTTGATTGTGTTTGGAGGGTCTTAAAAAAACACACACACACACACTGTGCTGCCCAACCCAGAGAAGCTCCCCCAAAGACCTTTCTTCCCAGGTGGCAAGCCATCCCTGTGGTTCCAAAAAGCTCACTTGGCTGCTGCCTTTGGAAACAACAGCTTCTGAAGACCTGCNGTGGTTCCAAAAAGCTCACTTGGCTGCTGCCTTTGGAAACAACAGCTTCTGAAGACCTGCAACCCTTAGCATGGAAGAACGATGGCAGCAGCCAAGTGCTTAAAAAAACCAGCATCTAAGCTGACCCTCTTCCAAGGGAATTGAATTGTCAGGCATTCCCTGTCCCAAGGGTATTTTGCTGCCTTCCCTCGTCCAAGGGTTTCTTGGTGGTTTCACTATTTCAAGGGTGTCTTGCTGGCTTCCATGTTTCAAATGCATTTTGCAGGTTTCCCTGTTTCAAGGGGTGTTTGCAAGCCATTCATTTGCNACTATTTCAAGGGTGTCTTGCTGGCTTCCATGTTTCAAATGCATTTTGCAGGTTTCCCTGTTTCAAGGGGTGTTTGCAAGCCATTCATTTGCCAGATGCCTTGGAAGTTTTCATGGTAATCTGCAGCAGCTCCTTGGCTTCATCTTTGGCACCCTTGACAACCTGGACAGCCTCTGCCAAAAGGTCCTTCAGCACCTGCAATTTGTTCTTTTCACCTTTCACAAGGTGTTGCTTCACCTTCTCCATGGTGTTTTCCATCAGCTTCTGCATGCTTTCTTTCTCTTTCATGCTAGTTTTGCTCAGGTATCCCNTCACCTTTCACAAGGTGTTGCTTCACCTTCTCCATGGTGTTTTCCATCAGCTTCTGCATGCTTTCTTTCTCTTTCATGCTAGTTTTGCTCAGGTATCCCATCTTCTTAACCTTTTCCAAGGCTTCTTCATAGTTGG
>BGPT01001307.1:67875-86451 GCA_003297045.1 Symbiodinium sp. clade C Y103
AAGAGACTTGAAGTCAAAATCAAAAATCAAAAATCAAAAAAAAATCAATTGAAAAAACATCGGAATTCTTTGATTGTAATCAAAATCCGATGCTCAGGGTTCTGTCGATCACACCAGTTGGCCGCGACCTCCCGGTCGGCAGGGGACTTGTTGAACTCGGCTCGATGGATCCAACGAACTCCACGGTATCCACCTTCGCCATAGACATCGTTCCCCGCCCATCCAACGACCACCAAGATCGGCAACGTAGGCCTCTGCAATGCTATGTTGCCGTCCTCAATGTCGTCCAAACACTCCGGGATCGCGTCGACGATTTGGCGCAGTCCTTTTCCCCACAGCATTTTGGTGAACACCTTCCTGACTCCTTCCCACGGCTCCAGAAGGTCTCCCGCCGAGAAGCAGGATGATTTTCCGGCCTTTGGGTCAGGTACCAGGGCCATTGATGAATCGGAGATGAGCAGCACGTCGACCTCGCCTCCCGGCGGGTTTGGGCAATGGGCTAGATAGCCGCCAGGAGTGTCTTTGAATACGTCAGCCAAGGTGTCATAGGCGCCCTCAGTGTTGCCTCCTCCGAGCGTGGGCTCGACAATGTTCGCCAGTGGCAAGCGGCAACCCTCCATTTCACGAAGAAGAACTTGGGGATCATCCCACGTCGCCGCTGCAATGCCGCCGCGCAGGGTCTTGATCACCTGTTCCCACTCACAGATTGCCTGGTAGCGGGCAGGCCTCCCGGCGCTGCTGCACTCCTTTGCCATCGNCGAGAGATCGAAAGAGGTCGAGAGAGCGATACAAGCGGACTTGGGCTGGAGTTGCTGTTGAACAAGTGCCTTGTGGATTGCATCTGTCATTCTGAACGTATATTCCTCAGTTTTCCTCAGAGCTAATCCACGTCCTTGTGCATGCTTCGTCTCACATTTGCACTGAAATTTTGATAATTCTTGTCCAATTCCAGAATGGTTAGTAGCCACGGTCCAAGGTTTCTTAATTGGTACACCCCCCTCATCCTTGATGCCAAGAGCGCATCCATCAAAATTGTATGTGATCATCCTAAATTTCATCAACAGTTTACATACCTTTTTGAGCTTCCAATACCGACATTTTCGAGGCCATTCCAGTGCAATGTGGACCTCACAGTCAATCATGCTGAGAAACGACTCCAACGATTTCCATAACTCATCAAACTCTCGAATGTGTTTCATGATTTTGGCTCTTGCACTTGGGATTGACATGTTAATGTATGTCCACGGAGGACCCCCCGTGCAAGGCAGACTGATCCACAGCAAAGGCTTGACATCACCATCAAATTGGTTCACTTTCTCTGCAATAGACTTTTGATTGGAAACGTCGTTCAAGTTAAATTCACGAGTAAACTGCAAGACCTCACAACCTTCTGACCACTTGCGGTTTGTCTGACTCAACTTAGATTCAGGATGACAGCATACTTCGACGATGAGTCTCTTGGAACCAGACCGGGCAACGGGCCCCCCCGTGCTTGGCATTGCAACAGATTGGCATTGGCTGGCCTCTGCGACATTTGCCAAGGCTTTGGATGGAGGATCTGACCGGGTTGGGGTAANGTGCACCATGGCCATGTTGAAGCAACCATGTTGCATGATCAGCTGGCCAGCAGCAGGACAAAAAGCAAAACCAAATTCAAACAACAAATCAAAAAAAAATCAAAAAAATCAAAAAAAAACAAAAAAATAATCAAAAAAAAGAGCCAAAAAAAAATCAAAAAAATCAAAAAGAGACTTGAAGTCAAAATCAAAAATCAAAAATCAAAAAAAAATCAATTGAAAAAACATCGGAATTCTTTGATTGTNAAGAGACTTGAAGTCAAAATCAAAAATCAAAAATCAAAAAAAAATCAATTGAAAAAACATCGGAATTCTTTGATTGTAATCAAAATCCGATGCTCAGGGGAAATCCCTTTCCGCCCGCAGTGCATAAAAAAGCTCATCGCCTGGCATTGGAGTCTCATTGATCGTTAAATCGGCTTCGAAAACAACAACGCCACGCATGCCTCTGACGGCTACATGAAGCTCAGCAAGCGGCACAACTAAGTGAATATCCGTTTGTACGACCACTGTGCAGAAATTTCCTGGGCGACTTTTTCCGTCATTTTGTCGGCCCCACATCCGCACCAAAAGGTCGCCTCGATCTTTTTTTTTTGACCCAGCTTCTTTTGGTGGCTGGCCCCATGTTTTTCTTGATCGAAGTAAAACTACTGGGGTGGGCCCTGGGGTAGGCCTCGGCATCTTGTGTGCGTGTGTTTGTTTGTGCGTGTGTGTACCGTGGAATAGGCGTGAATTTTTTCAGGGTTATTCAATCTGTCTTGTTCCCGAGAGCGTCTGAGCGAAGGGTTCTTCTCAAAGTTTGGTCTATTATACATCTTTACATCTTAACATCTTCACATCCTCACATCTTCACATTTTCACATCTTCACATCTTCACATCTTCAAATCCTCACATCTTCACATTTTCACATCTTCACATCTTCACATCTTCACATCCTCACATCTTCACATCCTCACATCTTCACATCTTCACATCTTCACATCTTCACATCTTCACATTCTCTTTGTCTCTCTCTCTCTCTCTCTCTCTCCTTCTCTCTCTCTCTCTCTCTCTCCTCCCTCTCTCTCTCGCCCCTTTCTCTCTCTCCTTCTTTTTCTTTCTCTCTTTAAGCCGCGGGCAATGCCGACGAGGCGTCACGAAACGTCAACCGTTTCGCACGAAATGAGGTTCGATCGTCAAAATCTGAAGTAAAATTGCGATTTTACTTGTGCCGGAGCAACCTTTCCCACACGAAATGAAGTTTGATCGTCAAAAACTGAAGTAAAATCACGATTTCAAGTTGTCGACAGCAACCCTTTCGCACGAAATGAGGTTCGATCGTCAAAAACTAAGGTAAAATTGGGACTTCAAGTTGTCGACAGCAACCCTTTCGCACGAAATGAGGTTCGAGGCGCAAAAACTGAGGTAAAATTGCGATCTCAAGTTGTCGACGGCAACCCTTTCGCACGAAATGAGGTTCGAGGCGCAAAAACTGAGGTAAAATTTCGATCTTACATCTCTGTGTAAAAGCAACTGTGTGTAAAAGCATCTGTGTTTAAAAGCTTCTGTGTGTAAGAGGGTCTGTGTGTAAAAGTGTCTTTGTGTAAAGGTGTTTGTGTGTAAAAGGGTCTGTGTGTAAAAGTGTTTGTTTGTAAAAAGGTCTGTGTGTAAAAGCGTCTGTGTGTAAAAGCATCTGTGTGCAGGGTCTGTGTGTAAAAGCATCTGTGTGTAAAAGGGTCTGTGTGTAAAAGGGTCTGTGTGTAAAAGTGTTTGTGTGTAAAAGCGTCTGTGTGTAAAAGCGTCTCTGTGTAAAAGCGTCTGTGTGTAAAAGCGTCTGGGTCTGTGTGTGAAAATGTTTGTGTAAAGGTGTCTGTGTGTAAAAAGTCTGTGTGTAAAAGTGCTGATCTAAAAGGGTTTGTGTGTAAAAGCTTCAACGGCAAAGAGTCTGTGTGGTCAAGTGTGTCTGTGTAATGGTGTTTGTGTGTAAAAGCGTTAGTGTGTTAGAGTGTCTGTGTGTAAAAGGGTCTGTGTGTCAAAGCGTCTGTGTGTAAAAGCGTCTTTGATACAGGGTGGAGTGAGTTTTCTTCATGCATGTGATTTCATTGTTGGATACTCAAGTGTAGCCTCCAACGAACTTCTCCATCGTATCATGGTCAATGTGCCGAGGAGCTATGAAGTTGCATTGGTATTTGTGCTTGCTGCAACCGCGATGAAGCGCACGAAAATCATATTGCATTTCTAAATCCCCATTTCTAAATCCGCATTGCATTTCTAAATCCAGCAGAGGACTTCTTCACCTATTCGCATCTTCACATCCTCGCCTCTCTGCATTTTCACATTCTGACATCTTCACCTCCTCATCAACACATCTGCACACCTTTGCAACTTCTCATCCTCCCATCCTCACATCTTCACAACTTCACATCTTCACATCATTTCATGTCTTCACCTCTTTACATCCTAACATTTTCACATCTTCACCTATTCGCATCTTCACATCTTCACATTTTCACATCCTGACATCTTCACTTCCTCATCATCACATCTGCACATCCTCACATCTTGACATCCTCACATCATCACATCCTCACATCCTTACATCTTCAAATCTTCACCTCTTCACGTCTTCACATCTTCACCTCTTCACATCCTCACATCCTTCGAATCTTCAAATCTTCACATCTTCACATCCTCACATCTTCACATCTTCAAATCTTCAAATCTTCACATCTTCACATCCTCACATCTTTACATCTGCGCATCTTCACATCTCCACATATTCGTCATATTCATCATATCATCACCTCTTCACATACTGACATCGTCATATCTTCACATCCTCGCATACTCGCATCTTCACATCTTCCATGTGCAAAAAGTGATATAAACACAATGAAAGATACATACCAAAACACCAACATCTATTTTACAAATTCTTTACGACATCTATTTTTTATTTGCACCTCATACATTCACATCTTCTTTCTTTGAGACATCATCATATTTGTTTTTCAAATTTATGTTTCATGCTATACGATCTTCACAGTTACATATCTCAATATATGTCTCTTCGCTCTCGGGCCATCCGTCGTCTAGTTTTGAAATAACCTCGTCACGAACACTGATGCTATGTCAGTTTTCACAAATACATTTGCAGGGGGCACGCGTGTGATTCTGGTTCCTGTGCCAACGAAGACGGCCAGATGTCACAGTGATACCAAGGGGAGACGTCCCCTTGACGTACCTGCGGGTTTTCATCCTTTTCTTTTCTAATCGACATGGCAAGGAGCTAAGCCTAGAACCCTCTCACCAAATTTTTGCAATCTAAACATGTGTTTATTTTACTATTTCATGTCATTTCGTATTGCACGGTTCCCACAATCTGGATACTTGGAATCTTGTCTTTGGGGCTTTGGTTTGGTCTTTGTCGCGATGACTGGTTTCTTCGACGATGACCGAGAGTTTCCTTATGTACCTTCCTCCTTTCTAGTTGAAATGCTGCTGTTTTTTCACGTACGATGCATTCCAACGTCAAAATTAGCAATGACAGTTCTGAGCAAGTGTGTGTGCGTGTAACCTGAAGTGGTTGCAGGCACATGCCAGGGAATGGACAGGTTCTGTTTCAGGCGCACGGTTTAGCATGTCATAGGTGGCGCTGGTGGTTCGCCGGGTGTTTGTTTTCGGCTGGGGACATGCTGTTCAGCTATGCGTTCCCTGAACCACACGCCTTCGTTCATCCTGATGGTGAATTGTGTCAATCGATGTGGATTGATGTCAGCGGAGCTACCGTAAAATAGCATGACAAATCTTGACCATATGACACGATTATTTTGCTTAGCGTCAGTCTCAATGCTCCCACATGCTTCAATAATTTCCAGCCAGTTCCATTGGTTGTTCCCACAAGTGTCCCATGTTGTTCCCATTTCGCTGAGGCCATGCTGGGCGCCGGCGCCATCGAGGCAGCATCAGCAGCTGGCGCCATCGAAAAGTTGATTTCTGCAGTTGGCAGCTCAAGTAACTCAAGTGGCCCAAGTGGCAACTCAATGACCGTGGCAACGAAGAACTGTGAGAATCGCGAGAACCCCGAGAGCTGCTACGGAACTTTTGACAAAACGATTCAGGAGTTGATCTCTTCATCTGCCGTGCCTGCTCTGCTGAAACGCCTGGTGGGGCCTGATGACAACAGCGATGCTGAGGCAAAACTTTCAAAACGACAATGACAAACGTTGTTTGTTTGTTTCGCAGGGTTCAGGACATGTTTCAACATCTTTCATGAAGGCTTTTGCGTACAGTTGGGTCACAATTCTTCACTTTTCGACTTGAAAATTTAATACCGTGGCATTGCAGCGCATGGCATATAATGGTGTATTTGTGTCCCCCCAACGAGGATGAATTGATGGCTCTCGAAGCCATTGCCTCTTCCTTGTCAAAGCTGGTGATGTTGGAGGGTTGCACGGAGCTGATTGCGCCTATCACCGAGCCCACCACGGTGGAGGACCTCTGCAAGGCCAGGGAAAGGGAATGAAAGGCATATCGGAAGGACCGAACAGTCCAAACATGTCCAAACTCAACGATATGGAAATAGAAAGTTGCGAAATGTACCCGCGGTCCTCGCAGTATGTCATGCGACTATATTTTGAAATGCGAGGCAAAACAGAAAACTCAAATGAGAGCCCTCTGCAAATGGAAATCACAAAATCAGACAAAACCACCAGCGAAGTATAATTTGTAGTGCTATTTTAGTCTCCGTTCCGCTTTGTCCCCCCGTCCTTTTTGCAAGTACGCTCTTGCACGAGGAGTGGTTTTATTTCTAATTTCTATGAACCAGAAGATTGGCAAGGAACTGCGCCGCAGCACTCATTGTTGGGCGTGCATGGCGCAAGCAAAACAAGAAAGAAAGAAGGAATGAAGGAAGGAAGGAAAGAAGGAAGGAAGGAAGAAAGGAAAGAAGGAAAGAAAGAAAGAAAGAAAGGGAGAAAGAGAGAAAGAAAGAAAGAAAGAAGGAAGGAAGGAAGGAAGGAAGGAAAGAAAGAAAGAAAGAAGGAAGGAAGGAAAGAAAGAAAGAAAGAAAGCTCGCGGTTGAAGAAGCATCCTGCGATTGGCGAGAGATGACAGCGCGATAGGGACTGTAAGATCAGCATTATTCAGCAAGTACCATGCTATTTGAGTACTGCTTTGGACTTCTGCGCGTGCACTAAGTTCATGTCAGTGTGCAGTCTTTGTTTTCTCCCTGTCGGTCCACGTCCTCGGTAAATTAGGCCTTTGCTACAGGCCTGGGTTACTGATGCCTTTAGCATTTAGATTTTTCTTTCGGTGATTATTTTCGCGGTCGTATTTTTTCAGATTTAGCCCATGCTTGAATCAAGAACCGAAGGCGCGCCAAGTCGTCAAAAGCTTTGGAAAAGAAAAAAATCAATGAAAGCCTCGTGAAAAGGCCATGAAAAACATGCAAAATCAGATTTGTGCGACATGGAGAAAAAACAATTCCCCCTGACACCTGCTAGTCTTACGGTGCAGACCTTGTGATGTTTTCAACGCATGAGCTTTGTGAAGCCTTTAGACACGTAGGTCCTTTCTTCAAACGGCCCCGTTAAACCTGTCCTTTGGACTGATTGGGTCTTGCTTTCGGATTAATTACATGTTCAATTTCCGCAAGATTGCAACTTCTCTTCGCAGTTGCCAAACAATCCGCGTTCCCGATTTGACAGGGGGCTAGCCGCAACTTCCAACGCCAGCAACTGATTCGAAAGGTGCCAATAGAATACCAAAAAACTCAAAAAAATGATTTGAGATGGGGTCAACAAGATGAAACATGCTGCTTAGCCATTGGTACCTTCTCAGGAAAAAGGATTTTGGACAACCCCAATTTGGAGATGAAATGTGTCCCATGCGTTCCATGCGACTGCTGCACTTGGGAGGTTCTTGGAGTTACCAGTCGTGGCCACCATGGCCTGGGTGGTTTCAGCGAACAACGAAAGATGGTCCAGCATCTCCTCCGCTGTTTGCATCACTTGGGCACAAAACATAATTGTTGGCCAGAATTCAGCAAAGATTTGGCAGAGGACCTGCGATTCGCGTGTTCTATTCGGAGTGCACTTTTTGAAGATGTTTTTGCGTCAGTTTGGGAATTGTTTGTCGCCTCCTATGTTTTGCAGCACGTCCCATAGTTTTTGGCGAGGAAGTCGATTAGAGCGCCGCGGAACCCTGCACGCCTCAGTACCACGAAGTCAAACGCTTGCCAAACGAAATGCAATGACACATGTTCCAAAGATCACATTTGTGTAGCAATTCCTCTAGGCACAGCGGAGACGCGATTAGAGACGCACGAAACGCAACGGGCCGCAAGCAAGGCTCCACCCGCAGCCCCCCTCACCAAGAAAACAGGAACCCTTCGCTTCCCATTCGGGAACACACGTGAGTCTTCAAACGTTGAAAGGCCATGCTATGTAGACATCAACAGACCATTTTTAACCATCAATAATTAATGACGATGTCTACCATCAAGCAACAAGAGTCTTTGGGTCATTAGGATTCCAGTACCATGCCAACGAGACTGTCATGACCAAACCTTTGGGCCAGAAACGGCCGGCAAAACAAGTTGTCACTGCAGTTGCCCAATTTTTTTGCCATTCAAACCCAAGATACATCTTCCTGATGAACTGTCAATGTCTGCAGCACACTCCACACTCCGCACTTCACAGACGCCACTGCACCTTCCACACTCTTCACTCCACCTTCCACACTCTTCACTCTACACTTCACATCCACACTCCACACCCCACACCCCACAGTCTACACTCCACACTCCACATTCTACATACCACACTCCACATTTTACACTACACATTCCACACTTCACACTCCACACTTCCCACTTCACACTCCACACTCCACACTTCACTCTTCACTCTTCGCGCTTCACACTCCGCACTCTGCACTTCACACTCTGCAGTCGACGCTCCACACTTGACACTCCACGCCCCACGCTTCACACTCTCCACTTCACACTGCGCGCTTCACACTCCAGGCTTCACACTCACACTCCACACTGGACACTGCACGCATTTTGTAGCAGTTCCTATAGAGGCACGGCAAGCGAGTCAATTGGTAGAGCGCCGAGCAACACTGCAAGTCTGAGTGCCACAAAGTCCCATGCCTGCGACACAAAATTACATTTCACCTCTTCAAAGATCACTTTTTGTTGCAATGCCTTTAGGCACGCCGAGGCGCAATTAGACGCCACAAAGACACAACGAGCCGCAAACAAAGCTCCACCCCCAAACCCCCTCCCGAGAAAACAAGAACCCTCCGCTACGCATTTGGGGAAAAAATCCCCAAACAATTATGCGCCCGAAGTTCTTGCAATAAACAGATCAAGATGTTGCAGTTTTTGCAGGTCTGCTCAAATTGCACGTCAGGGACGTGGCAGCATGTTGTGATCACTTGGCATGCGGATCATTCGGTTGACAATGGTTTCTCTCAAAATGCGCCCCTGCAGGATTTGTATGGACTCCTTCTGTTCCGTTGCGCTGCCGCCGCTCCGTTTCTGGAGGCCATTTTGTTTAAGCTGCCCACATCAGATTCAGCGGCATTTCTTTGCTACTTCGAGATGAAGCGTTTGCATCGAGCTTTGCAGGAACTGATGAACAATAGCATTGATGTTGAGAGTTCCGCTGCAATCATTAAAATCTTGGACTCCTTTCAAAAGTGCCACCGATGTGGTGTCATTGGCAGTTTGTCTGCCTGCGGGAGTTGCAAGCTTGTAGCATACTGCTCCAAAGAATGCCAACGATCTGACTGGAAGTCTCACAAACCCCAGTGCCAAAAAAAAATCTTGCAGCCCAAGACCTTTGTCAACAGTGCCGGGAGGATTCGTGAGGGCATGATAACGTCGCTCTATTCTTGGGGGCCTTCCTTGGCTAAACATTGTATACAATCTCTAGAGGGCGCGTGGTCTGATAGTGTTGGCAGTGTCGTTGGGCTGCAGCATTGGTTAGTTTTGAGAGCGGGACGCTGTCAGAGTGCGCCTTTTTGAAGTTTTTGCTAACATTGAGTAAGTAGAAAGCAACATGCTTATGTAGGATGGCAATGACACANGTCAGAGTGCGCCTTTTTGAAGTTTTTGCTAACATTGAGTAAGTAGAAAGCAACATGCTTATGTAGGATGGCAATGACACATGACACATCCATATACATTTACATATATACAGATAGAGATTCATACCTACATGTAGGTGTGTATTGTGGAAGAACTTTTGTCTGCACGTCTTGTGTGTATACAGTGCATATCCAAGTTTGCACATCTGGCAACAATAAACTAAGAGGACCTGAAAGCAAACCTGTCAAACAGCTAGGAAAATTCAGTTTGGTAAAAAGATGCTACAGTACAATGGTTTTTGCTATGAAATATTGTATTGGGCCAATGAGTATCGGAGATAAATGGAATTCAATTTCGACCGGTTGCGCCATGCTCAAACTATAGGGTGGTGCGNCGGAGATAAATGGAATTCAATTTCGACCGGTTGCGCCATGCTCAAACTATAGGGTGGTGCGTGCTTCTATGTTGCATGCCTTTATAGCAAGCAGTGACACGAGGCAACAGCATTTTCGATTGACAAGAGATTTCACTTTGTCCCCAAGCAGTACTGCATCTTCCTGACAGAGCTCCCTGCAGCAGAAAGAGATATGGTATGTTTTGCAAGGATAAGCATACTGTTCTCTTGAAAAATGTGGTGTTTTCAACACAAAATACCAACTATCAGCTCAGATTTTTAAGGGCAACAGCATGCTCCTCAGAAGTCATCCCTCAAATGAAGGTGGCATTCCTTGAGGAAGTTGTGGCATACCTTCATGCAACATTCTGCTACAGAGATGGCAACACGCTTCTGAGGCCCTAAGATGTGCACAGCACTCCTCTAGAAAGAGTGCGTCATGTCTGCCATGTATTTCAGAAAAAAAGGCATTCCATTCCTCACATATAGGTAGCCATCCTTTTAGATAAGGGTAGCATCTCTCAAAGATAAGTTTTGAAAATACATATGATGTAATTTTTTGTTTTTAAGAATTTAGCATTCCTTTTAAGAAGAATCTCATGAAATATTTACTTGAACAATGGTGTTATGCGATATTCCTTTGAAAAAGAAACATTATTCATTTGGAATCATATAGCATCATCTTAAGATAACATAATTCATTGTATCATATATTCGAACATATATACACTATATATATATATATAACTTATTCGACGTGCATACAAAAAAATCCTTTCAAAAGAGTGTGGCATTCCTTCGAGCAGTAGCCTTCAAAATACACAGCAGCTTGTGTGAGAGAGTATGGTATGGTTTATGTTCTTTTACAAAAGGGAACCCTTTCATATGTACAGCAATCCCTTTAAAAGAGGTAGATGTGTCTTTAAGAAAGTGCAGTNTTATGTTCTTTTACAAAAGGGAACCCTTTCATATGTACAGCAATCCCTTTAAAAGAGGTAGATGTGTCTTTAAGAAAGTGCAGTTTGACTCCATGGAATCGTCCTTTGAACAAGCATAGTATTCCTTGTAGGAAGTAAACGATTATTTTGAAAAGGTTTTCTTCAATAAGCATTTGCACTTTAAGATACCATGGTATTTCTTGAGGACAGTGCAGCATGCCTTTATCCAAGTTTCCTTGGATTGTTTATCCTTTGAACAGGGGGTGGCACTCCTTGTTTAGAAAAATACACAAAAAGAGCCACAATCTCCAGAAAATAGCAAACAATAAGGCCTACCCCCTTCCAAAAACTTTTTGAAATACCCTTCAGAAAATCAATGATAACAGAGCAAAAATCAATGCAGTATGTCTAGACTTTCGGCTGGAATCCTCTCCGGAACCCAGTGAATACCAGTGAAAATAGTGAAAACCTCGAGTCGGAGAAAACCAAAAAAAAACAAAGAAACCAAAAAAAAAAAAATCCAGAGTCTTGCTTAGCACCCCCCCCCCTCTCAACTGAAGAGTCTAGAAATATTTTGTTTTTTTGTTTTTTTTTTGCTTTTTTGGTTCTTTTGTTTTTTTGTTTTTTTGGTTTTCTCGAGGATTTTTGGTTTTCTACAGGTTTTCGGTGAATTTAGAGTCAGGCCTCATTGAAGGGACCCCTTCAGAGTGCAGTCTGTGTGGTCTGAAGTACACTAGTTGGGAAACCCTCAAAACTGCACTCCGGGGGTGTCCCGTTCTGGAGTCTGTTAGTTTTCCAAAAGTTGTCCGATGAACATTTATTGGCTTTCTATATATGTATCTGTATATGTGCATAGATGGATACATGTTTTTTCTGGTTGTTGCAGCTGCTGTTGTTGTTGTTGTGGTGGTGGATGGTGGTGGTGGTGTGTGCCGCTGATCCTGTTTCATGGGCGCCTGGCGCTGGAGATCGCTGAAGCACTGGAAATACGAGCCAAGACGCCTTTAGACGCCTTTAATGCGCCTGTACACGCGTTTAGACGCCAAGACATCTGTGGCTCCAATGCTGCCACGCGGTGCAGGCCTGTGGGCTCGGCGTGGCAAAATGTTGGAACGCAGGGGAAAGCCCCGTCGCTGGCTCAGTGCCACTTTGACCTGCCATGCTGAAATGATGTTCAAATGACAGTCAGACATGCGCTTCCAATATCACAAGTGAAGCAAGCAGGTGGATCATATAGGAAGTAAAAGATATGTTGGTGGTTTGTGTCATGGGCCAACACAGGAACTCCAGGATGTTTCAAAGAGAGACCCATGCAGGGGCAGCTATTTCGGCTCAAGCTAGAGATGACGAGTGCAATGGTTGACCGTGGTTCGGTCCAGCTTGCGAGACCTGATGCCAAATCAAGAAAGATCCAGGATTCTTCCTGAGACAGCAGCATGGCTGAGGATGCGCTACAACCCCTCCTACGGGGTTGCTTTACTCAATGCTGACGCAGCCAGACATGGCTGTCAGCTTTTCCTACGTTCAGAAATTTTGGATCTCCAACGGACAATGAGATCGAAATGTTTCGTAGGTCCTGGCTGACAGTAAGCCCATTGGATATTCACGGAACTTTTGGAGATTCGGCAGTAAAGAGAACAGGGCAGTTGAGATCATGAAAGACAAAGGCCTGTGGTCATCTCCAATTTTTCAGTTGAAGCTGGTATTCGGCTGTGATCGCTGATCCGCCTGGGAGCTGCCCTGGCGGGCCAGGATGAGTTGTTCAATGCCTGACGATGGGCGCTCACCTTACAATCTCGCAGTTCGCCAATGCAGTCCGACCTCTATGCCAATCAATGTGGTCCCCAACAGCTTCTCAGCAGCGAACGATTGTTGCTGGGACCACCAGGACTGGTTCATGCAGGAACCTCTGGAAGAGAATTGGTATGGAGAGAGAGTTGCGCGTGCCACCTTGCAAGGTGGTGCAGGCGCCCAACACGGGGTGCAAGGTGGCGCCAAGACATGTCGACATACAAGGCTGCAATCAAGGCCCTTTCTTGTCCTGGTGTCCTGGTTTGAGGTAGACTGCTTTGCTAGATGGCATTTCAATTGTGGCTTCCGTCGTCCGTAGCATCACAAGGTCAGGAACCGTGAGCCACCGTGTTGCTTGTTAGGCGCTCTTGTGTGCTGATCTCCTGACGATGTAGTGCAATGTGATGTTGCAGGAGCATGGGGCCCTGAACTGCATGTTGTGGCAGCCGGGGCCGGAATTCACTTACAATACCATAACCACGACGTCCTGTAGTGGTTGGCCTGCAATCGGTGCTACACTATCATACCAGGCAGTGCAATGTTGCTGACCTCCTGGACCAAGACATTGATCAAAAAGGCCAAACACTCGCAAGATGTTGTCAAGCAGAATGTGCTCGTGGGTGGTGACCGCAAGTTGACCGTGAACTTGGTTGCGGAGCTCAGAGTTGTACAAAGTCACCACCGAAGTGACCCAGTTGGGATGTGGGTTCTGTCGGTGGCTTTG
Organism: Symbiodinium sp. clade C Y103; assembly: GCA_003297045.1. Lineage (NCBI taxonomy): Eukaryota > Dinophyceae > Suessiales > Symbiodiniaceae > Cladocopium > Cladocopium sp. clade C. The sequence goes on from BGPT01001307.1 coordinate 81,378, forward strand.
TGGACACAACTGCAATTTGCAGAGGAGCTCCTCTGATGCGATAGTCGCTCCAAGCACTTTCTATACGCTCTCTCCATCTGGTGAAGTCTGCCCAAAGATGAACTGTCCGAAAAGAAGGCCATGCGGAAAGAACCAATGATGGTCTACAAACCATACAGCAACTGAACATGATCTTTTCTTCTGTGCCCCAAGAGAATGCCGTGTCACTCCATGCAGCAAAGAGCTCTTGAGTGAATTCATCTTGGAGTTGTATATCAGGGCGCAGTGGATCAAAGGCTTCTGCGTTCGGATCAAACTGAAATGGAGCACATTCTGCAGCTTCCGGGGGATGTCAATGGCCTCCTGACGTGGTCGCCATCTGCCACTGCCAGATTGAACTGGCCGCTGATGCTGCATCAATGAAGCACCGTCAGAGTCCTCCTCCTCAGGGTCCTCAAGTTGCAACTGCTCTTGAGTTATTCGGACTGCAACACTGTCTCCATCATCTTGGACAAGTGCTAGTTGATCCATGTGGACACCAGTACCTCTTCCTTGCACTTGGCATTTCCGGCGAGAACACCAACTTCAGATTTCGAGGATGTCACAGACTTGTCTGCCAGTGACATACGCAGGAACAAAGGCTGCCAAGTGCCATATCCTGCTCATGACCGGATGCTCAAAGGAGCCAGTGAGCAGAGGAGCTTGCTCATCAGCTCCTTGAACAAGAAGTAGATGTCCAGCATGATGGGCTCGGTCGTCATGTGGTGGATGAGGATGTACAACCTATACTCTAGCAAATATAGCCGGGTCGAGTATGTCAGACTATAGTTCGCAAAGGTCTTGGTACCACGATGTTGCATTGCATCCAGTCTCAGAAGTCGGGATTCCGACAATCGTCGGTATCGTCGCGAATGAGAGTACCATGTAGCCCAGCAGATGACAGGGCCTTCTTCTTCATACTCTGTCGTTGCTTGTTCTACAAGTCATATACTGGCTTGCGGCATCCAGTCATCTTCGTGTTGTTGGACTGGAAGGACTCTGGGATGACGACTACTAGGTGGTCCTCCAGGACCTTGTCTGACACTTGAAAAGGAAGCACTGTGTTGTATGCATTTGACTGTGTGATCAGCCTTGTTCTTCTTGTCCTGGCGAGGGCTCTTTGGAGAAACATTGCACCCGACGCGATGGAACCGGCAGTAGAGCCAGTGATGCCAATGTCCTCGCGCTTGCTCTTCTTGGATAAGTGGGACAGGTCCAAATGCGAACTGCAACCTCGGTCTCAACCTCAATGCCTTCCACAGCCGGCACGCCAACTTTGATGTAGTCGCCAACATGATGCAGTGCTCTGAGATCATGATCTTCTGTGGGCCAGGACAGTGTTGTGATACTTAATGCCTCGGTCATCTTGCCATGTGCAGTATTCTCGTAGTCGAAGAAGTCCCAGCAGGTCCCTGCGTGCAATTTGTGGCGGAGTCAGTTGCACCTGTCGTTGAGCTGTGGGTGCGCTGGATCTTTGATGGGCAATTTTGACATCAACAAGGACCAATTGGTCAGGACTGCCACCTGGGATGTCATCTGTCCTTTGAAGAATGATCATCTCCTCGGCTTTTTGCTGATTGACAATGGGAACATTCAAGTATAGTGATAGCCAATAGCGAGATCTCGTTGTAGCGGAAGAGAGCGAAGGACATCAAGAATCAAATTGTATGCTCCCCATCTGACGAAACAATGATGCTGGGCTTGTCCCAAGCCCTGACATTTTCCAAACAGCTAGACTCTATGCCCCATCAAGCAATTAAAAAGATGAAAAAAATATGAAAAATATAGTTCAAAAATGTAAAATCAGACCCTGTAAAAATCAAAATGCACCAAAATAAAATCAAAGTTACATTTTTCTACATTTTTCAAATTTGCAAATTTGGAAGTACATTTTTTTTATATTTTACATTTGTTTACACTTCTTTTACATTTTTGCACATTTTACATTTTTAACATTTTTTTGGCGTTTTACATAAAAAGTGTGAAATAAAAATCACATTTTTTCACATTTTTCAAAAATGTAAAAAAATGTAAAATCAAAGCTACACTTTTGTACATTTTTCAAAAATGTAAAAAATATTTTTGAATTTACAGATTTTTGTTCTTTTTTTGTTCACATGAAAAAGTCACATTTCTGATTTACATTTTCTTACTTGTCGTTCAGTTCACATGAAAAGTTGCATTTTAAGGTCGCATTTTTTCATATTTTACATATTTTTTTAATTAATCCACAGATCATAGAGTCTAGCAGATTTGGAAGATGTCAACCCAAGCCGAAGACCGTAACTCCTTGTAGATCTTCTTCATCATATTCCGGGTCAGATGCCTCAACTTGTCCTTCTTCTTCAGCCTCCTCTTCTCTGCCATAAGCTGGGATCTCCTCTTCTGGCTCTGGCTGCGTCGTTGTCTCATCAGGAGTGTTGGGCGCCTTGAGAATGACCACAAAGGAATGCCCATTCATCGTCCAATGGGTACGAACCGCATTGGCTGGAATGGCTGTCCATCCATGATAGATGTCACATTCTTTTTCCGTCTGTGGATGTGGTATCCAAGACTCATGAGTAGATCTTGTCCACTGAGATGTGGTGGAAAGGAGATCGCCCATGTGAATCTGGCATCGTCTCTTCCTTGAACTGCGGAGAGGCTCCAATGATGTCCTTGGGGCATCGTTGCTACAGAAAGCAGCGCCAGCTGCCGTTTGTATTTTGTGGCTTGAGCATAGTCTTCCAAAGCTATATTGCTGAAGCAAAGCTTTTGCAGCTATCATGAAGCAAAGCATCGTGTGAAATGTTTAGCTTTCCAAGCATGAGACAGAGCTAACAGCTAGCCTACAGGCCTTCTGGTGTGCACCTTGGCCTACTCACTTTGTTTGCGCCCGGTTGAGTCCGTAACTCGGAAGTTTTTCCTTAGCAGCCGTAACTCGGAAGTTTTTTTTAATTATCTATAGTATGTATATGCAGGGTTATTTTAACATGTGTATCTATTTCAAAAAATCAAAACATAAACGTGGGAGGCGCACACACAGTCGCAACTCTTCCATGCTGATCAGGATCTCCCTGCGTGAGAATGATGTCTCACGACAGGACAAAGACCAAAATGTCGGAGTTGAGGGAACACAGCAGCAATGGTGAGAGCTTCATAGTTTGCAGTTTGTCTCTCCATGCCGAGAGCACGTCAAAATGCCATGTGCTGCCATCGCCCTCCAGCTCAACAATGCGAGGAATTTTCCCCTGTCTGGCCCTCCCATGATGTACATACCAAGTACGAAGTCTAATAGTAATCTTCGCCCAAGGTTCTATCTCCTGGTTCACGCCATAGATGTTGGAGATGATGTATATGTACTGTGGCACTTCGAGAAAGTGCCGTTCCGTGGATGCCGGCCTGGATGAAATCGAACTGGCAACATCTCCTTGAGTTGATCCCGACGGTATACTTGTGGGCGAAGACAAACTGCTCTCAAACTGTCCAAGAGAGTGCCATGTCTTGCAATTCAAAAGCAAAACGGGGCAGGGACCTGGTGGCAAAAGCTCCTGGATACCCTTCCCTTCATAGATCTGGACTTGATGATGAAAACGGACGCGGTTGTGATTGCCATGTCTGCCAAGCGGCAAAGACAAACTGTCCACGCACATAGGCCCCAGCTCACCCAACTCGAAAGCTAGCGCAGTGGCATTCTCTTGTGTTGGCCATGGGGGCATAAAGTCACTTTCCTTGATCGCGGAATGACTCCACCGCTAAGGGGCCGCTATTGCGAGGCGTGACTCTCTGACATTACTCATCAGTCATGATGCGTCGCCCTGCCAAAATGCTGTGTAGCCGGCAAGGTAGACCTTTCCCCACCATTGCCATCCTCGTCTGCTTTGCGAGGTCTTTTCGCCTTCGGTTCTGGTTTCTCTGCTGACTCTGAGAGCTCCATGAGATTGTGAACAATGTTCTGCAGGCCATCTTGGATCTTTTGGGCATTCTCATCCTTCGGCAGCTCCACCTCGTCCTTGACATCCATCTCGTCCTCTTCGTCGGAGATGACCTGCGACTCGCCGTCCTTGCTGATAGCGTCGTGCCGCTTCTTCGCAGTGTCGAATCTTCTCTGTGCTCTTCGAAGGCTCAACGTTGCATCCTGCATCTGCTGATTGAACGCCACCTCTGACGCTTGGACTGCGCAGTGTATTCCTGCCATTTTGTGACAGACTGTCGTAAAAACGGCTTCCACTGACGCCACAGTTGTGCACGAGCATTCTCGATCTCGATCAATGCATCCTTCGCCTTGTCCAGGGCCGAGACCTCAGAATGAAGATTGCGGGAACATTCCTTGTTGTCCTTCTTCATCTCCTCGTGCACCAGCGTCTGAAACTCGGGCGATAGATTGTCTTCTTTTTGTGCAGCTCTGACGAACTGAGTCAACATCTGTTGGGCTCGAGCTTCGGCTTGATGGTCTTCGCCAATCGTAGCCGGCTTCGACTCGACACAGCAGATTGAAAAGTCGATTCGACCGGCGGTGGCATGAATGACATCGCCAACATTTTGGGCATTGGTTGCTACATTTGGCCCATCATCTGAGGATTCAACAATGGTGGCGGAGGTGGCGGAGGTGATGCCATTTGCATCTGCATGGGAACGACAGGCTTCCCCTTGCCCTTGCCTTTGGAAATCCTGCCCTGAAAAAACTTGAGGGCAGGTTGTGGCCATCCATAGTTGTAGTTTTGATATCCTTGATCTTGTTCTTGTTGCGTCCACTGTTGTCCTTGTTTCTTGGATCGGGCTCGATGTCGTTGTCTTGGACTCTTGTCCACTCCTCCTCCATGTCCCTGCTGCCAATGGTCGGCTTGCTGCCCCTTTGGCTGCCCTTGCGCGTCTTGCAGTGCGTGTGATGAATGTAGTCAACGTGGTTTTTGTTGTGATTTTCCTTGTTTGATGTTCCTTTATTGATTCCACCATGTCTAGGTTGGCAATTCGTACATTTTTATTTTTTCCTGTTTTGTGTGCCTAGCAGCCACTGTTCATTCAAAAGGGTTGACTTAGTAAGTAGTTGCTTCCATCCTCGCCTTCCACGCTGCCA
>BGPT01001307.1:86466-111400 GCA_003297045.1 Symbiodinium sp. clade C Y103
GAGCCCTTTTTGCATCCTGCTCAGGCCTGACCTTGCTGCTCCTGCTGCCGTTGCCTTTCCCACTACAGCGCTTGGAGAAGGCTTGGGTTGGTTGGCCTTCGGGGTTTGTAGTGGGCGATGTAGAAAATCATGGGGTTCGTGGGTAAGCCAAATCTTTTATTAGCCCAGCTTGGATTGCTTCAACTTCTTTATTCAGTTTTCAATTCCAGCACCATTGCTGTCCAAGCTGCGCCAGCCTGCATTTTCCAGCCTGCGCTTCGTCACTTTCTTGCGGTTGGTGATGGCAGATCGTGTGGCTCCTGCACAATCGCTGATGGAGGCAGTGGCTGCAATGGAGGCTGCAGAGATCATTGACGCCGCTGGGCATGTTGCAGCCGAAGCAGCCCCTGCTGCAGCTAGCCGCCAAAGCAGCTGCTTCTGTCACTGTTGTTCCTCCTGATGACGCGCCAGTGATTGAGGACTACAACGAGGCTGAGGAGGAAGATGGGCCACGCCCAGGCGAGGCAATTGTGGAAGGAACATTGGTGCCCGCTGCCCAAGCTCCACCTTCTGCAACTGAAGTTGTCCCTGCTGCCCAAGCTGCCCAGATCCAGCAGCGCAAGCAGCTGGCACAGACTGTGAAGCTGGCCATCGGCGAGAGTGCTGGCTTGCGCATGGACATACGGTTGCTCAAAGCCATGCGCCCAGCATTTTCCGCGAGGTGTACGACACATCCAAAGACTTTTCCTGGGCAATGTTCGGCTTTAACCACATGGTGATGTCCTTCTATCCTGGCGGAGACAGAAACAATCTTGAGCTGTGTTCCGGTTCTTTGATGTGAATCAGTAATAATGATCATGGGTTCATTTTGCGTTTGGCATGGCACCTGCTTCAGGCTTGTCCCTGCTGTCCAGCGAAGCTTACATAGTGGGGAAGCCCGCGATTTGTTTGAGAAGATTCCTCCGCACAATGCCGTTCCAGCGAATTTTGCAGTAGCAGCTCGGCATCATGTGGTGAAATTTTGCTGGGCATGGCTTTGCGTTTCAAGTCATGTGGTGGATTGTATAAAGGGTATTTTTTAAGAAAATATTTTTGATGCTGGTCATCATTGTTTCCCTGCCGAGTTGGCCGCCCTCGTGCGTGAGCTTGTGGAGCAGTTCGCCGACACATGCCCTGTCGAAGCCAGAGGGCATTTTTGCAACATTTTCCTGCGTCCTTATTGCATGAATGGCGCAGCCAGGGGATACCAGATGGTTGAGCATAAGGAGGACCGGGAGCATTGCTCAATGGCACAAACATTTTTCTTGCAAGTGTGATTGGAATAATTAATTAGGGAGATGTGCTAATAAGTTTCTGCATCATACTTGTTTGCTGTGGCTTTCCTCCCAACTTTCATCTACAGCCTTGCAAGGCACTCGCTGGAGCAGTTCAACGACTTCATCCAATCCAAGCACTTCCAAGCAGAAGAAGCACCCTGCGCAGCGGTTCCAAGAGCACACGTCCCGAAAACGGGCTAGACTCGCATTCTTAAGTTTGATGCAAGATTTTGGTTGAAGTTGTTTTAGGCCATCTTTTGATTGAGANCGAAAACGGGCTAGACTCGCATTCTTAAGTTTGATGCAAGATTTTGGTTGAAGTTGTTTTAGGCCATCTTTTGATTGAGACCCTGCCTCCGGGATTATGTGTGTTTCTTTGAGTTGGGACGTGAGGCTGTTTCTGCATGAAGGCAAGCTGTGCAGAGCCCGTACATCCCCACTGACCCAAAGAGCAGAGGTTTTGCTGCCCCAGCTTCCCTTGCTTTCCCGGAGCATTTGAAGACTTGCAAGACTACAAGGATTGTGCCTCTCTTCCGGCTTCTGCACAAAGATGCCCCATCCTTGAAGTGCCCAACTGGCTGCACCNTCGTTGTTGAGAAATTTTCGGACATGGATCTGCTGAACCTGGAAAAGCAGTTTGTTGCCAGCTTAGTCATGATCTGCTGGACCATTCTGCTGCCTTTGTTTTGTTCATTGACAAGTTTGCATGACGCTGACATCTTTTAATCGCATCATTTCTCAAGCTGCCAGTACTTCTGCATAAGCACAAGCATGGTGTAGGCCGCAAGTTTGCACAGCCAAGCTTAACGATCGACCGGGCAAGCGCATCATGTCATAGTGGATTGATTTGCCACCCGCCCGGTGCACATGGCTGGATAGTTGGGGTCATCTTTTGTGGAAGGATTTTGGTGAAGTATGGAAATTTGAAGCCCCAAGTTTCTTGCCATTGTGGGAAAGTTTGTTTCCAAGCAACCCACAGACTGCAGCCAGCAGCTCCAGCCGCCCCAGCAGCACCTTTCCTCTTCGTGTTGGAACAGATTGCAGTGGAGTTGAAAGCCCCGTGCATTCTCTGNCCACAGACTGCAGCCAGCAGCTCCAGCCGCCCCAGCAGCACCTTTCCTCTTCGTGTTGGAACAGATTGCAGTGGAGTTGAAAGCCCCGTGCATTCTCTGCAAGCTATGGGGATTCCTTTTCAGCATCTCTTCAGTTGTGAATCTGCATGGGCTCCCAGGCAGATGATTCTTGCAAACNGAAAGCCCCGTGCATTCTCTGCAAGCTATGGGGATTCCTTTTCAGCATCTCTTCAGTTGTGAATCTGCATGGGCTCCCAGGCAGATGATTCTTGCAAACCCGCCTCCAAATGTTGCTTTGCTGGAGGATGTCAAAAGCACTGATGATGAAGTTCCTTTCATTGACTTATACATCTCTGGTTTTTTAACAGAATTTGGGTCCACAAATTTCCTTATTTCATATATATATATGTGCATTTACATAGTAAATTAACCATGCTTTCAATATTCAGAAATAGAAAATTCAAACTTTCGATATTGCATGCATCTTTCCTGCAAGCCATTTTCGATGCTACATGGTGGCACCAAGCTGCTTGAGTAGCCAGAAGCGAAGATTTTCTTTGCTGTGCTGCAGCGCATTGAGCAGCTCCAGCCGCCTGCCTTTGTGCCAGAGAACGTGAAGGGAATATCGAGATGCATGAGTGAGGTGCTCCCAATGCTGCAAAGGCTGGCTACATTGTGGCCGTGGAATGCTTGAACCCTGTTGACTTGGGGGAGCCTGTCAACCGACCACGTTACTACTTTGTTGATGTCCGTGCGGATGTTGCACTTCTGAGTCAAGATGAAGCTCAAGGTTTGTATCAAAGGGTGTGGTCCAACCTGAAGCAAAAGCGATTCGGCCGCACCAGCAGTATGCAGAGATTGGCACCTTTGTCCAGTAGAATTTTTCCAGATGACCATGATTTGGTGCTGGCTCACAAAGCCACTCGCCTTGAAAAGTGGCAGCAAGCGCAGAAACATGGTTCCCCTAAAAAATCCATACGTGCAAAACGGCAGCAAACCCATGCAGACTGGGCTTCAGGACGTGATTTCAAGCTGGCTGAAGGCAATCCTCAGCTGGCACACTGTTGCATTTGCCCCGGAGCGTGATGGCTGGTGGAAGTTGATCCGGACTGCAGCAGACCCTGCAAAGGCTGCAGTTGACATCTCCCAGAGCTTGGGCAGGATACCTTACCGCACTGATGGGGCTTTGCCAACTATCACCCTGGAGGTCTCATTATCCTTGCAGGAGCTGCCCGATGCCTTGTCCCAGCAGAAAAGCTATTGTTGCATTGCTTGCTTCTTCATCGCATGGTGATCCCAGAAGGTGTATCAGACAATGACCTGGAGTGCATGGGGGGTAACATGATGCATCTACAGGCAGTTGGCTGTGCAATGTTGCTGGCACTGTGTTTGGTCGATTGGCAAAACCCAGCAGCCCGAGAAACCAGCAGCCATGACTGCCCCAGCAGCAGCTGCCACGGGGGTCGCATTGAGAGAGGCAAAGGCCGCTAAAAAGTGGGCGAAAAAGCTGGAAATACAAGATTCGGTATGGTTCCGATGTCAAAGCAAGTTTCAAATTTGAAACTGAAGAGAAATTCAAAGCTCAAAAGGATGCCTCGGCATAAAGCTTGCTTGCGTGGAACACGCTGGGCCTGCTAAGCCTAGAGTCCATTTACTTGGATTCCAGATTCTTTTCTGCACAGTGCAATGTCCCTGCAGGCCTGCTAGCTTGCTTGGGTCAGTAGTTCAGCCAAGAGCCTTCGCCCTTTAAGGTTGCCAATTTCCTCACTCCCTTGCCTCAAGGTCAGATATCCTTGGTGCCCACTGCCCACTGTTCCACTTGTAAGCTGAGGCTGCTGCCCTGCTGGTTTGCTTTGCGNTTTCCTCACTCCCTTGCCTCAAGGTCAGATATCCTTGGTGCCCACTGCCCACTGTTCCACTTGTAAGCTGAGGCTGCTGCCCTGCTGGTTTGCTTTGCGAGGGGCTTTTGCATAGGGCTGGGAGCAGATGTGGCAGAACCATCGCGTGGCTCATGGAAGTTGAACAAGTTCCAATGGTTCAAGCCAGCGACCAAGATCAAGAACTTGCAGATTCATTTGCTGGGCGATGTTGCTAGGCATCTTGGCGTCTCAGTTTGAGAAATTATNGTTCCAATGGTTCAAGCCAGCGACCAAGATCAAGAACTTGCAGATTCATTTGCTGGGCGATGTTGCTAGGCATCTTGGCGTCTCAGTTTGAGAAATTATCTTTCTTGATGATGTCTTTATTGAAGGAGAAGTATGGGATGATGCTTAATTGTTTTTATGCATTCACGGCAAGATCTATCCAAGCTGAAGGTCTTTAACCTTCACTTCTGCGTTCAAGCTGTGTGCCGCCATGAGTGAGAAGCGCTGGTCTTTGCTAATAGGGGAGGACAAAGCAGCCACTGCAAGCACTGCAAAAAAGAGAGCCACCGTCAAACGGATTGGTTCTATGGTAGAAATGCAGAGTTTTTTGAAGTTCATTAGGGTGTTTCGGCGGTCCTCGGGGAGTGTCTGGCAAATTTACCTGACCGTTTGCAGGCTGAGCCGAGCGATTGTCAGAGAGCAAAATATTGCTGATTTAGAAAAGTTCGTTGATTTCCATCCCCTTGCAATACGCTTCTGAGTCTCAAGACTGACCCTCCTAATTGAGACGTGCTTTGCACATCAAAATATGGAAGCTCAAGGAATAAATATTCAGATGTTCACACTACTTTTGAATTAGGGGGTCCGGTCTCAAGACCAGAGGGCGTATTGCCTTGTACATTGCCCCTCTCAATACGTCTCCCGGTCGCGAGACCGCGTGAAAATGCTTCTAAGGGTCAGCCAAGAGTCAGAGTGTGATCTAAGGGTCAAATTTTCCGCTCAAGGGTCAGCATGTTTATACTTGTAAGTAAGTTTCTGCCAACCCCTTACTGGACCAATGCGCAGGTGCTCAAGAATGGCACCAGTGCCGATTTCTGTAAGCAGAGCTGCCGTCCTGTGGCTGCGAAGTGTTGAAGCTGGACGCCCTCCAAACGAGATGAACAGAACAGCCAGGATTGCTTGTGCCGTTCCTTCAGCTCCAATATATCATGAATTGAATCCATCATTCATTCATTATCCAGCAGTTCCGAAATGATGCAAGTGGTTCTTACTTCCTTTGCCAAGGCTGCGAAGAAGTTTGCATCCAGGGAAGCGAGAAAGGCTTGATGAATCTGCTTGACTTCCTCTTAAGGGAAATACCAGCCCAAAGAGCCCCTAGTGTAGCCAGATTGCAATGACGTTGCCAGGATTGGTTGCTGTTGCTTGTGCTGTTTCAGTGTCTGCTGCGGTGCAGCGGTGGTGGTGCTGTTGCAGTGTTTGTGATGGTCGTGGTGGTTGTGGTGATGTGGGTGGCTGCTGTTCTTGCTGCTGCTGCTNGTGGTGGTGCTGTTGCAGTGTTTGTGATGGTCGTGGTGGTTGTGGTGATGTGGGTGGCTGCTGTTCTTGCTGCTGCTGCTGTTCTTGCTGCTGCTGCTGTTCTTGCTGCTGCTGCTGCTGCTGCTGCTGCTGCTGCTGCTGGATGCGGGATGTTGTTGTTGCAGAGCGGTGGTTGATGTTGTTGTTGCCATTGTCGCTGCTGTCACTGCCGCGCTGCCATCCTTCTCTGGTTCCAATAGTCAGTGGCAGTGGATATTTTAATTGTTTGAGTCTCATTCTGATCTCTCGTCATTTTTTGCAGGAGGGTCTTCTATTTTTGGATTTTTTTTGGGCAAGGTTTTGGATTTTTTTTTGGGTCTCCTGGTTCTCCGCTTCTCTGCTTTTGTGCTTCTCTGCTTTTCTGCTTTTGTGCTTTTCTGCTTCTCTGCTTTTCTGCTTTTGTGCTTTTCTGCTTCTCTGCTTTTCTGCTTCTTTGCTTTTCCGCTTTTCTTGCTTTCCNGCTTTTCTGCTTCTCTGCTTTTCTGCTTTTGTGCTTTTCTGCTTCTCTGCTTTTCTGCTTCTTTGCTTTTCCGCTTTTCTTGCTTTCCTGCTTCTCTGCTTTTCCGCTTTTCCTGCTTATCTGCTTTTCTGCTTCTTTGCTTTTCCGCTTTTCGCTTTTCCTGCTTCTCTGCTTTTCTGCTTCTTTGCTTTTCCCCTTTTCGCTTTTTCTGCTTCTCTGCTTTTCGCTTTTCCTGCTTCTCTGCTTTTCTGCTTTTCTGCTTCTGTGCCTTTCTACGTCTACTTTTCCTTCTCTACAGTCATGCGTTTTTGCTGCTCTACTTCTTCTTGCTCCTTCGCTTCCTTTCTTTACTGTCTCTTTGCTTTTCGTGTTCTTTTGCTTCATTCTCTTTTGTTTGTATCCTAAATGAAACCCTAAAGGAAACCTCAAATGAACCCCTAAATGAACCCTACATAAAAACCCAAAGGAAACCCTACATAAAACCCCAAATGAAACCCTAAATGAAACCTCAAAAGAACGCCTAAAGAAACCCTAATAAAACCTTAAAGACACCCTGAATGAAACCCTACATGAACCCTAAATGAAACCCTAAATAACACCCTACGTGAAACCCTATATGAAACCCTAAATGAAGCCTTAAATGACACCCCTAAATGAATCCCTAAAGAAACCCTAAGAAAACCTTAAAGAAACCCTACATAAAACCCCAAATGGAACCCTAAATGAAACCTTAGAAGAACGCCTAAAGAAACCCTAATAAGACCCTAAAGAAACCTTGAATGAAACCCTAAATGAAACCCTAGATGAACCCTAGATGAAACCCTAGATGAAACCCTATATGAAACCGTACACGACACCCTAAATGAAAGCCTAAATAACACCCTACATGAAACCCTATATGAAACCTTGAACGAAACCTTAAATGACACCCCTAAATGAACCCCTAAATGAACCCCTAAAGAAAACCTTACATGAAACCTGCAATGAAACCTTAAAAGAACGCCTAAAGAAACCCAAATAAAACCCCAATAAAACTCCTCAAAGAAATCCGGAATGAAACCGTAGATGAACCTTAAATGAAACCCTATATGAACCCTAAAGAAACCCTAAAGATACCCTAAATGAAACCCTAAGGATACCCTAAATGACGCCACAAATAGAACCCGAAAGAGACCTTAAATGAAATCTAAATGAAACCCTAAATAAAACATACCAGGAATCCTGAATGAAACCCGAAAGAAACCCTATTTAAATAAAACCCTAAAGAAACCCTAAATGAAACTCTAATGAGACCCTAAAGAAACCCTAAAGAAACCCTAAAGAGACCCTAAATGAAACCCTAAGGATACCCTAAATGACACCAAATAAAACCCTAAAGAGACTTTAAATGAAACCTAAATGAAACCCTAAATAAAACATACCAGAAATCCTACTTGAAACCCGAAAGAAACCCTATTTAAATAAAACCCTAAAGAAACTTTAAAGAAACCCACATTAGCGTTTGAAGTACCAACATGTAGCAAATATCATGCAAAATGAGAGGCTCAAGTGCCAACATGTAGCAAATATCATGCAAAATGAGAGGCTCAAGTGCCAACATGTAGCAAATACCATGCAAAATGGAAGGCTCAAGTGCCAACATGTAGCAAATACCATGCAAAATGACAGGTTTAAGTTCCAAACTGTTGCAAATAGAAGGCAAACGGTGCCAGACCAAAAAACCCCCCAAAAAAATCCAAAACCTTGCCCAAAAAAATCCAAAAACGATTCTACACCCATGCATCCCCTCCTCCTGTTCCTGCTTCTTCCATGGAAGGAACTTTTTCAAGAGTGCCTGCCTGAAGCTCAGGCATTGCTGGCAGCCTACCTGCTGTACCGTGCCAAGTGCGACATTCCTCCACTCGCTTCGGGGCCACTTTTCCTTGTATTGTATTGGTTTTGGTGAATAGTGAAAAGATGGGGGGAGAATTGAATCTTGTGATGCCAATGCCACCATTGTCAAAGCTGCCCAAGCTGCCTTGCTTTGTCCAGGAGCCTTCCAATTTGGTCTTGAAGATCTTGAACTTGCGGAACCCATTCCTGCGATTTCAGGGAAAAGCATACACTTTCCGTAGAGCATGTGAAGGCTGCTTCCTGCACCCAGTGTCTAAGGCCAAAGGATTCTTGACTAATACCGGGTCCAGGGATGTGAGGTCAATGGTCCTGGGAGTATGCATCCATCGGTTAGTGCTACAGAGTTGAGAAGTGGCCAGCATTCTTCTTACTCTTTGCAAAAAAAGTAGTAATAATATTGACGCTTCTTTGCTTGTGCAGGATTAGCTTTGTGCAGGGTTTGTCCAAAAATGAGCCAATGCCATGGTTGATGCAGCCTTGAATTCTCATCCACTTGATTGAGGTGATAGTGATGTTTTTTTTCTTTTTGGATTTCAGAGGTGTGCCACTGGTTGCCCTTCAACGCACCAAATTGACCCTTCAAAGCATGCGTTTTGCAAAATCGCACATTGAAGCTAAAATTAACGCGACCAAGGGTCTGATCAAGCTGCCCTTTACAACCACAGCAGCCTACTGAAGTAATCATGGATTTTGATATGCTCACCTGCCTGGTGTTGCTGACCGCATCTTAATTTGCAGTCAGGACATGACAAGCTTACGACCCACCTTTTTCAGTTGCAGGAGTCTGCAGCATTTCTTTGCCTGGAAAGGACTGAGCAGCTGGGTGTGCTGTTGGTTGCGGTGTATCTTCGCAACCCGCCGTTGCCTGAAAGAATTTGGCTTTCTTCTTCATGTGTGCCAAATGAGTTGTGTTCTAGATTCTAGATGCAAGATGTGCAAGATGGACTGAGGTTTGCAAAGTTCCTGTTGGACCGTGCCCGATCGAAGAAACCTGCTTTTAAGTTTTCCTTGCTGGACGGTATAGGCGAGCCACGAAAGGTCCTGGCAATCGCAAAGCATTTTCGCCACCTCGGAAAGTGAAGCAAAGGAAGCAGAAAAATGCTAAGGCAGCTTTGGTTCAGACATGAGAGTTTGAATTCATTGCCATGTTTCTGGGGGAAGTAGGGATTTGAAATGCTTTGGACCCAGGAAGTCAGCTGGTGCAGTAATGCACGTGTATTATATTTTATTGGCGCGGCGCTCATTCGTATTGACACTCTTGCTCCTACTTCAAATTTCAACTATGACTACGGCAATCAAACTACGACTATTAATCTCCCAGTACTACATATTGCATCCTTCTATACTACACTTACGACAAAGACCTCTACAAAGACTACTACTACGACGACGACTACCACGAGGACGACGGCACTACTACATTTTTTTTTGATTATTTATTTACTAGTTTACTAATTTACTACTCTCTACTACTATTATTATTACTACTACTACTACTACTACTGTACTACTACTACTACTATTGTACTACTACTACTACTACTACTACCACTACTACTACTACTACTACTACTACTGTTACTACTACTACTACTGTTACTACTACTACTACTACTACTACTACCACTACTACTACTACTACTTCTACTACCACTGCTGCTGCCCCTACTACTACTCCTACTCTTTGCAAGCCCCCCTCTTGTGGCGGAAGACCTGGGAAAACAGCATGGGCCGAGTTCGACGACGGTCAGCAGGACCAGTTGCCCTATGGGAGTGGCGTTGCCTGTGCACTCAGAGGGTAAGCCACAGTGTACAAGGGTAAGCCACAGTGTACACACAGGGTGTACGACAAAGGTTGGAGGTTCGACTCCTCCCTGGTCCGTTCGTGTGCTTACTTCTGGCGGTGTTCCTCCTCCTCCTATAGCAGCTGCTACTACTACTACTACTACTGTATTACTACTACTACTACTACTACTACTACTACTACTACTACTACTACTACTACTACTGTATTACTACTACTACTACTACTACTACTACTACTACTACTGTATTACTATTACTACTACTACTACTACTACTACTACTACTACTACTGTACTACTACTACTACTATTGTACTACTACTACTACTACTACTACTACTACTACTACTACTACTACTACTACTACTACTACTACTGTTACTACTACTACTACTATTACTGTTACTACTACTACTACTACTACTACTACTACCACTACTACTACTACTTCTACTACTACTACTACTACTACTGTACTACTACTACTGTACTACTACTATTACTACTACTACTACTACTACTACTACAACAATTACTACTACTACCCCCCCTACTTAGTTGGATCGATCCTTGCCGTCCACCTCTGCACCCCACATCTTCCTCACCACCCTTACCCTTGGCCGCGCCTTCAAAATTTTCAAATGCAGAAAAATAACACAAGCACCATTGAAGGGTAATATTGTTTCGTTGAAGGGCCATATCAATTCTATATTTCTGAGCTTCTCAGCACATACTACTACTACTCCTGCTGCTGCTGCTGCTGCCGCTGCTGCTGCTGCTTCTGCTGCTGCTATTGCTACTATTACTAGCTAGTACTAGTATTACTACTACTACTACTACTACTACTATTACTACTACTACTACTACTACTCCTACTCCTGCTCCTTAGCTGCTTAGCTGCTTAGCTGCTACATTGCTACCCAGCTGTGCTGCTACACTGCTGCATTTCTGCATTGCTACATGCCACACTGCCGCTGCTGCTGCAATGTGGATACTTTTTCTTCTCAGTATTATTCTACTGCTGCTGCTGCTCCTGCCACCTGCTTCTGCTACTCTTTTGCAACGATTACTTATGCCACTAACACAACCACCTGCTATTGCTAGTGCTTTTGCTACTACTATGTCGATCATTGTTGAATAGTGATTGTTACAATGACGGCTACTGCTACATGTTGCTACTACCCGAACTTTGGCATGCTTCCCGGAAGGAATTTGCAGGCACCTGCGGCCCAGCGTTGACATTTGGTCTTATGGGTGTGTTCTCTTTGAGTGTGTGACCGGTCGCTGCCTGATGCGGCCATGTCCTGCTGCCCAAGCTGCTCATACTGGGGCTGTGGTGGGATGGTGTCCTGAGCCTTCTTCTCGAAAATGAGATGGGGCTGGGCAGTTGTGGGGGTCAGTCATTGTAGTAGTTTTAGGGGTGCTTCCTCCCAGCTTCCGAATTGGGGTCGAAGCTCTGGGAAGAATACTTTTCAACATTTAGTCAGCGGTGCTTGACATTCACCAGCTGCCCTAGCAATGTGATATTGCCAAGACCTTGGACATGTGCGTAAGAACAGATTGCTCGCTTGCAGTTGCAATTTCATATTTGAAATTTTAATCCACAACATTGCGATCACATCCACCACGTGAGCATATCAAAGTTGAAACCGAACCTGCTGAGGTGCTGCTTCCCATCGACGAGTTCAATGCGTTTGGACACAGTGATGCTGGGAAATGCGTGGAAAACAAATTGCCTGCGCGCCTTCCGGCTATTGCATCATCATATTTAAACAACGAAACGTGAGGAAAACCATTCAAATCCTTAATATTTTTCGCAACGAGTGAAATTCCAACATAGATGTTTTGCTTTTTCCTCCTTTTTTTGTGCATATCTCAAATCTGGACCCATGTTTTGTTTTTTCCAATCCCATTTTTCCCAATTTCTCCATTTTTATTAAAGCATTGATTTGCAGAAGTTGCCTTGGTGTCAAGATCTCCGTACAAGCTCTCTGTAAGAGGTCTCTTGGCAAGATCTCTGTACAAGCTCTCTATAAGAGCTTTGTTGGCAAAATCTCTGTGAGAGACCTCTTAGCAAGATGTCTGCAACAGATCTCAACGCAATGTCTCTGCGCAAGATCTTCACAGTCCTGGCGAGATCTCTTTGCAAGATCTCTTTAAGAGATCTCTCGGCAAGATCTCTTTATGAGATCTCTGTAGAAGCTGTCGATAGGAGATCTCTTGGCAAGATCTCTGTAAGGGACCTCTTGGGAACCTCTCTGTGCAGGCTCCCTTTAAGAGGTCTCTTGGCAAGATCTGTTCCAGAGATCTCTGCGCAAGCTCTCCATAAGAGCTCTCTTGGCAAGACCCCAACAGATCTCTATGCAAAGTCTCTGCGCAAGATCTCTACAAGAGGTCTCTGTGCGAGATCTCTATAAAAGCTTTCTGTACAAGATCTCTATATAAGAGGTTTCTGTGGCAAGATCTCTGCACAGAAGCTTTTACGCACAGAAGCTTTTACACACAGAAGTCTTTACACATTGAAAGTGTATCTGAAGTTTGCGAAATCACAATTCTTCGCAAGTTTTTGACGTTCGACCTCCATTTCGCGCGAAAAAGGGTTGCGTCTGAAGTTGCGAAACTCGCACCGTGCCACAGGGAGAGCGATCCGATGCGCACACAGTGACGAGAAGGTTGCGGTTGCACGAGCACATGTTCGATTTTCACAAAACACTGCGCGCGCCACGAAACATGAACATTGAAAATGTCAAAAACGACGTTTTACCGGATTTTACCGCTTTTTTCTCGAGGTCCACGAAGCCTTGCGCCTGCCACGAAAAATGAGCCCGAGGTCATCGAAGTACTGCGCCTGCCACGCGAAATCATCATCGTGTCCAAAATCAAAATCGACGACAGTTTCACAGAACGCGACTTTCGACTCTTTGAACACGTCGTCGAAGTTCACCTAAATGCTGCGCCTGCCACGAAAAATGACCTCCGAAAGCACGTGTGATTTTGACCCACGCCTGCCAACGTTTTAGCAACGTGCAGAATGTCAATGTCCCACGCCTGCCACGCGGATGAAAAAGTGTCCGATGTCCTGCGCCTGCCACACAAAACGACGTTTGAGACCTCCAAATGTTCCAGAAGTCCCACGCCTGCCGCACGAAATGGACATGGCTCAAAAAACGAGCACGGCGCGCTAGTAAAACAACGCCTTTTGAAAAGGACACCATCGCGGCTCAAATCCATGCGAGCCTGCGCAGTCGAAACGAACATGGACAAGTCGGACGCGAACTTTTATACGAGAATGTACAGGAAAAATGCCCAGCCCAAATCCGGGACCCGTATTTTTTGCGAGCCTGCGCAGTCGAAACGAACATGGTCATTCAACAAGAGCCACATCATGCGAGAATTTACAGGAACAAAGCCGGGGCCCAAATCGAGCACCCTGACGACACCGGGCCTTTGCTCTTACCGTAAGAACCCCTCAGTGTGGACACACGGTTTGGGGAAAAATGTCTGGCAACTACTCAGACAGAAGTGGATCCATAGTTTTGGGGAATTTTGTTTTTCCCCACCTGGTGGTGAGGGTTCTTAGATTTTATGACAGCTGTCCTCGTCCTCGTCCTCGTCCTCGCCATCCTCCGCCAGCTCCAGATCGCAGTGGGCACTGCCGGACCTCATCTGTCAGCTCCGGATCGCATGGGCACTCGCGCACTGGCGGACCTCCAGAGAGATCCCAGTGGGCACTGCCGGGCCTGAACCGCGAGCCCCAGATTCCAGTGGCACGGCCGGACCTCAACCGCGAGCCCCAGAGCCAAGTGGGTACTGCCGGACCTCAACCGCGAGTGTCAAAAGATATGCCAGAAAGAATACTAGATGCCAGATGGAATGTCAGATAGAATGCCAGAAAGAATGTCAGAAGATATGCCAGATAGAATGCCAGATAGAATGCCAGAAAGAATGTCAGAAGATATGCCAGATAGAATGCCAGAAAGAATGTCAGAAAAAAAAAGGCCAAATAGCATGCCAGACTAGGTGCCAGATAGAATGTCAGATAGATGCCAGAAAGAATGTCAGAAGATATGCCAGATAGAATGCCAGAAAGAATGTCAGAAGATATGCCAGATAGAATGCCAGAAAGAATGTCAAAAGATATGATGTCAAAGAGAATGTCAGATAGAATGCCAGGAGGAAGAGGAGGAGAGGACAACTCTGATGAAATCTAGAGACCGAAGGTCGTTAGATTTCATCAGAGTTGTCCTCTCCTCCTCTTCCGTGCCAGAAAATTTTGCCAGAAAGAATGTCAAAATATTTATCACACTATATGCCAAGTAAAATCTCATGGTGGGGATCACTTGAAGAAAGTAATTTTTGTTTTTTGGTGCCTGCGAAGGTTTGGCGTTTGGTTTTTCCAAAATATTTTTGGTGCACAAGGGTTGGTGACTCTGACTTCAGAAAACATTGACAGGCACCAAGAAAAACACGCAAGAAACAGACTTGTTTTTTGAAAATCAAACCTGCTACCAGTAGTACCGCACAAGGCGGTGGCGGAAGTTTCAAAGATAGGAAACCTATAGGAGAGGTTGGTTGTTGTGAATCATGGATGGCAGAGCGAACCCATGTTGCAGTGGTAGTTGTAGTGGTTGTTGTTGTAGTTGCGGTTGTTGTCGTTGTAGTGGTTGTACTTGTTGTAGTTGTAGTTGTAGTGCAGTGTAGTGTAGTGTTGTTGTAGTGGTTTTTGTGGTTGTAGTTGTAGCTGTTGTAGTTTAGTTGTCATGTAGTTGAAGTTGTAGTTGTAGTGGTAGTTGCAGTTGTAGTTGTAGTTGTTGTGGCTGTTGTAGTCGTAGTTGTAGTTGTAGTTGTAGTTGTAGTGGTTGATGTGGTTGTTTTGGTTGTAGTTGTAGTTGTAGTGGTAGGTGTAGTTGTAGTTTTAGTGCAGTGCAAAGTAGTGTAGTGTCGTTGTAGTGGTTATTGTGGCTGTAGTTGTAGTTTTTGTAGTTGTAGTGTGGTGTAGTTTAGTGTAGCGTAGTGTAGTGTAAGGGCCCGAAACGAAGCAAATCTGCGAGACATCCTCAATTTTCTAAGGTGACAACATCAAAAACGAAGCAATTTGGCGAGGCTTCCTTCAAAAATGGAAAGTTGCGCGTGCAGCTGACGGCCTCGTACCAATGCGTTTTGTGATTTTTCCATGCCATGTCTCTAAAGTAATGCGCCTGCCACGAAAGCGTCAGGCCAGGCCATACGAAGTGCTGCACCTGTCACGCAAAATCATCTGAGCAAACCTGAAGATCTGATGCTCCAAAATGCGACCCCTCTCAGGAAATCAGCGCCCTGACCTCTTAACATCTCTGGTTGAGGTGTCTCTTGTACTGCGCCTGCCACGAAAAATGCATCTTGCAGATCCTCTTCAAATGTCCCACGCCTGCCATCGTTTTTGAAAATGCTACTAGACCTACACACGTTTGATTCACTTTTGACAAGGTGCAGAATCCCTTGCGCCTGCCACGCAAGACGAAGCTTCAACGTGCAAAAGTGGTCCGAACCCCTCAGTTTCTTACACTTTTGACTTCCAAATGTGATTCGCGCCACAACGACGTGCACTTTTTCGACATCTCAACTTCCAAAAGCGGTCCGAAGCTGAGGCCTTTCTATCATTTTGACTTCCAAATGTGCTTCGCGCCACAGCGCCGTGCACTTTTTCGACATGTCAACTTCCAAAAGTGCTCCGAGAATGCTGTGCATTGCCACTTTTGACTTCCAAATGTGCTTCGCGCCACAACGGCGTGCAATTTTTGATCTCTCATCTGCCGAAATGTCTCCGCACCCGCCGCTTTAGCGAGCCTACTGTGCAACCCTCCAGAGCCACGAAACATTGGAAAAACACAGTGTTTCGCGACTTTCCTACCTTTGCGCGCACCTGATCTTCACTCTTCTGATTTTCTCCCTATCTGATCTTCTCTCTTCTGACTTTCTCCCTCTCTGAGCTTCTCTCTGTGGCTCTTCCCATCTTGGCTTTTCCATCTCTCCATACTGTCGGAAATTTGACTTCTAAACTTCCTTCGATCACCGTTTCTTCATCTATTCTTACTATTGGTTTGACGAGTGTCAAGTGCAGCTGCCTCTTGACTGCAGGCTAGATCATACATGTTTGGATGTCAATTAAAGGACCGGATAGCCCCACAAGTCAACGCGTTCCAAAAAGCACCAAACAGATGTGAAAATGAGATGGTAAAGGCAGGAAAGAGAAAGGACATGGTGGGAGAAAGATTGTGTTCAAGAACTTGTGTGTGAAAGTGCTGTGTGTGACAAAGCTGTGTGTCAAAGAGTTGTGTGTGACAGAGTTGTGCGTGACAAGGTTGNAAAGATTGTGTTCAAGAACTTGTGTGTGAAAGTGCTGTGTGTGACAAAGCTGTGTGTCAAAGAGTTGTGTGTGACAGAGTTGTGCGTGACAAGGTTGTGCGTGACAGAGTTGTGTGTGAAAGTGCTGTGTGTGACCAGGTTGTGTGTCAAAGAGTTGTGTGTGACAAGGTTGTGTGTGAAAGAGTTGCGTGTGAAAGTGNAGAGTTGTGTGTGAAAGTGCTGTGTGTGACCAGGTTGTGTGTCAAAGAGTTGTGTGTGACAAGGTTGTGTGTGAAAGAGTTGCGTGTGAAAGTGCTGTGTGCGACAAAGTTGTGTGTCAAAGACTTGTGTGTCAAAGAGTTGCGTGTGACAAGATTGTGTGTGAAAGAGTGCTGGGTGACAAGGTTGTGTGTTAAAGAGTTGTGTGTAAAAGTGCTGTGTGTGACCAGGTTGTGTGTCAAAGAGTTGTGTGTGACAAGGTTGTGTGTGAGTGTGAGAATGTTATGTGTGAGTGCCACGCCTGCCACACAAGACGAAGGCAGATGTCCCCAAGTGCCATGCCTGCCACACAAAACGAAGGCAGATGTCACCAAGTGCCACGCCTGCCACACAAAACAAAGGCAGATGTCGCCAAGTGCCATGCCTGCCACGCAAAAGAGGCGCGGCGTCACAGGGCCCCAGCGGCGACCAAGGCCGCCACCAGAGCCAGCCCAGTGCCGTAAGCGCCACGCCTGCCACACAAAACGAAGGCAGATGTCACCAAGTGCCGCCTGCCACACAAAACGAAGGCAGATGTCGCCAAGTGCCACGCCTGCCATGCGCGGCGTCCCAGCGGCGACCAAGGCCGCCACCAGAGCCAGCCCAGTGCCGTAAGTGCCACGCCTGCCACACAAAACGAAGGCAGATAACACCAAGTGCCACGCCTGCCACACAAAACGAGAGCCAGCCCAGTGACGTAACTGCCACGCCTGCCACACAAAACGAAGGCAGATGTCACCAAGTGCCACGCCTGCCACACAAAACGAAGGCAGATGTCGCCAAGTGCCACGCCTGCCACGCAAAAGAGGCGCGGCGTCACAGGGCCCCAGCGGCGACCAAGGCCGCCACCAGAGCCACACCAGTGCCATAAGTGCCACGCCTGCCACACAAAACAAAGGCAGATGTCACCGAGTGCCACGCCTGCCACGCAAAAGAGGCCCGGCGTCACAGGGCCCCAGCGGCGACCAAGGCCGCCACCAGAGCCAGCCCAGTGCCGTAAGTGCCACGCCTGCCACACAAAACGAAGGCAGATGTCACCNCGCCACCAGAGCCAGCCCAGTGCCGTAAGTGCCACGCCTGCCACACAAAACGAAGGCAGATGTCACCAAGTGCCACGCCTGCCACACAAAACGAAGGCAACGCCTGCCACACAAAACGAAGGCAGATGTCGCCAAGTGCCACGCCTGCCACGCAAAAGAGGCGCGGCGTCACAGGGCCCCAGCGGCGACCAAGGCCGCNACAAAACGAAGGCAGATGTCGCCAAGTGCCACGCCTGCCACGCAAAAGAGGCGCGGCGTCACAGGGCCCCAGCGGCGACCAAGGCCGCCACCAGAGCCAGCCCAGTGCCATAAGTGCCACGCCTGCCACACGAAACGAAGGCAGATGTCACCGAGTGCCACGCCTGCCACACAAAACGAAGGCAGATGTCGCCGAGTGCCACGCCTGCCACACAAAACTAAGGCAGATGTCCCCAAGTGCCACGCCTGCCACGCAAAAGAGGCGCGGCGTCACAGGGCCCCAGCGGCGACCAAGGCCGCCACCAGAGCCAGCCCAGTGCCGTAAGTGCCACNAAGAGGCGCGGCGTCACAGGGCCCCAGCGGCGACCAAGGCCGCCACCAGAGCCAGCCCAGTGCCGTAAGTGCCACGCCTGCCACACAAAACGAAGGCAGGGAGAGTTGTGTGTGTGTGTGTGACAAGGTTGTGTGTGTGACAATGTTGTGTGTGACAATGTTGTGTGTGACAATGTTGTGTGTGTGACAATGTTGTGTGTGTGACAGTGTTGTGTGTGACAATGTTGTGTGTGACAATGTTGTGTGTGACAATGTTGTGTGTGTGACAATGTTGTGTGTGTGACAATGTTGTGTGTGTGACAATGTTGTGTGTGTGACAATGTTTTGTGTGTGACGATGTTGTGTGTGTGACAATGTTGTGTGTGTGACAATGTTGTGTGTGTGACAATGTTGTGTGTGTGACAATGTTGTGTGTGTGACAATGTTGTGTGTGTGACACTGTTGTGTGTGTGACAATGTTGTGTGTGTGACAATGTTGTGTGTGTGACAATGTTGTGTGTGTGTGACAATGTTGTGTGTGTGTGACAATGTTGTGTGTGACAATGTTGTGTGTGACAATGTTGTGTGTGTGAGAGTTGTGTGTGTGACAATGTTGTGTGTGTGTGAGAGTTGTGTGTGACAATGTTGTGTGTGTGTGTGAGAGCTGTGTGTGACAATGTTGTGTGTGTGACAATGTTGTGTGTGACAATGTTGTGTGTGTGACAATGTTGTGTGTGACAATGTTGTGTGTGACCATGTTGTGTGTGTGAGAGTTGTGTGTGACCATGTTGTGTGTGTGAGAGTTGTGTGTGACAATGTTGTGTGTGTGAGAGTTGTGTGTGACAATGTTGTGTGTGTGAGAGTTGTGTGTGACAATGTTGTGTGTGTGAGAGTTGTGTGTGACAATGTTGTGTGTGTGAGAGTTGTGTGTGACAATGTTGTGTGTGTGAGATTTGTGTGTGTGACAATGTTGTGTGTGTGAGAGTTGTGTGTGACAATGTTGTGTGTGTGTGAGAGTTGTGTGTGACAATGTTGTGTGTGTGAGAGAGAGTTGTGTGTGACAATGTTGTGTATGTGTGAGAGTTGTGTGTGACAATGTTGTGTGTGTGAGAGTTGTGTGTGACAATGTTGTGTGTGTGAGAGTTGTGTGTGACAATGTTGTGTGTGTGTGAGAGTTGTGTGTGACAATGTTGTGTGTGTGTGAGAGTTGTGTGTGACAATGTTGTGTGTGTGCGGGGGGAGACGCGGGACGAGGAGGAGGAGGAGGCGGAGGAGGCGGCGGGAGGCGCAAAGCAAAAAACAAGAACCCCACACAAAGTTGTGGGGAAAAACCAATTCAAACATACCATGAATACAGTATGTTTTCCTTCTTTATCATGAATCTAGCAACAAGGCTCTACTCTACAAGATAAAATGCAGGTGGACAAACAGGAAATGTGGCTAACTTCTTCAATTGTATAACAATGACTTCAACTATTGAATCAGTTTATAGTTATGGTTGATTTAAAATGTGACTGCGACTGCCCAGGTTAGATCATGTATGTTTGGATTTTGGCCATAATTTAGATTGATGTTTACAAGAAGCAAGCATACCACTACCTTTGAATAGCTATGCCACCACACAGGTGACCTGACCTGGATAGCCAACAGCATGACACACATCTTTGTCTCTCTGGTTTTCTCTCTTTCTCTCTGTCTCTCTCTCTCTCACTCTCTCTCTCTTTCTTCAATTATTGAAATGAGCCTGCTGCCAAGACTCTGCAAGATAACAATGATAAACAAAACATGTACCCTACTTCTTGAGTTGTAACATTCCCACCATCCTTCTTATCCAGAGTGTTAGATGTGTTTGTATATATCCCTATACCCAACTACACCTTTATTTTTTACATGTTCAATTACATGTTCAACGAACTGTTGCAAAGCAAATGTCTCTATACACAATGCATGGTGAGATGATATAACTTTACAAAAATCATGAAGAAACAACTATATCATATCAATTATTTCTAGCAATATAACTTTACCATCCCTTCTATCACACTAGCCACCTATTGACACTGTATATTCTGATACAAGATGCACAAGCTACCCATTCTTATGGCACGTGGTGCAGCAGATGGTTTTTGTCATGCCTTTTTCAGTCGCAGTGATTGTTTATAGTTCCTTGCAAGCCTCACAGGAAAGGTTGAGTTCTGCAACGAAAGTATGTAGATGCCAGTGATGCATGATAGCTATTTAAATGGGATTCCTTAGTCATTTTTGATCATCCGTGATCATCCTCAATCCCTTTAATTATCCGCAATCATCTTTTTAATCATCTTTAAGTCCAGCATTTGCGACCCCCTTCGTTGTGCACAAAGTGTGTGGTGGAGCCTGCTCATGCCAAATTGGAAAAAATCGGGTTCGCAGAGAAAGTGCAAGAAGCAAGCCATCATTCTGGCATAGTCTGACAAGTCAAACACAGACAGATGCCTTTTGCCATATATTTTCTACTTCTCTTGACTTTTCTAGAGAGTTTGACCCTTCATTTTTGAAAGGACGTCCCTGGAGAAATATGGGATGTTCGAATGACGTGTCGTGTTTTTCCGAGGTGTCTCGCGCAGACAGTTGTCGCCAATGCCGGCGAGAAAAGTCAAAAAGATCTGCGGAGAAGAATTGTTCCCCACAAAATTGTGTGGGGTTCTTGTTTTTTGCTTTGCACCTCCCGCCTCTTCTCCTCCTCCTCCTCCCGCGTCCTCCTCTCACACACACAACATTGTCACACACAACTCTCACACATACAACATTGTCACACACAACTCTCACACACACAACATTGTCACACACAACTCTCACACAACATTGTCACACACAACTCTCACACACACACACAACATTGTCACACACACCTTTCACACACAACATTGTCACACACAACTCTCACACACGCAACATTGTCACACACAACTTTCACACACACACACAACTCTCACACACACAACATTGTCACACACAACTTTCACACACACACAACTCTCACAAACACACAACATTGTCACACACAACTCTCACACATTGTCACAACATTGTCACACACAACTCTCACACACACACAACATTGTCACACACAATTCTCACACACACAACATTGTCACAACATTGTCACACACAACATTCTCACACACAACTCTCTCACACACAACTCTCTCTGCCTTCGTTTTGTGTGGCAGGCGTGGCACTTACGGCACTGGGTTGGCTCTGGTGGCGGCCTTGGTCGCCGCTGGTCCCCTGTGGCGCCGCGCCTCTTTTGCGTGGCAGGCGTGGCACTTGGCGACATCTGCCTTTGGCGACAGGCGTGGCACTTGGTGACATCTGCCTTCGTTTTGTGTAGCAGGCGTGGCACTTACGGCACTGGGTTGGCTCTGGCCTTGGTCGCCGCTGTGGCCCTGTGACGCCGCGCCTCTTTTGCGTGGCAGGCGTGGCACTTGGCAACATCTGCCTTCGTTTTGTGTGGCAGGCGTGGCACTTGGTGACATCTGCTTTTCGTTTTGTGTGGCAGGCGTGGCACTTACGGCACTGGGTTGGCTCTGATGGCGGCCTTGGTCGCCGCTGGTCCCCTGTGGCGCGCGCCTCTTTTGCGTGGCAGGCGTGGCACTTGGCGACATCTGCCTTCGTTTTGTGTGGCAGGCGTGGCACTTACTGGGTTGGCTCTGGTCCTCTGGTCCCCTGTGGCGCCGCACCTTTTTTGCGTGGCAGGCGTGGCACTTTGTGTGGCAGGCGTGGCACTTGGCGACATCTGCCTTCGTTTTGTGTGGCACTTACGGCACTGGATTGGCTCTGGTGGCAGCCTTGGTCGCCGCTGGTCCCCTGTGGCGCCGCGCCTCTTTTGCGTGGCAGGCGTGGCACTTGGCGACATCTGCCTTCGTTTTGTGTGGCAGGTGTGGCACTTGGCGACATGGACCTTCACTTTGTGTATGCCAGGCGTGGCACTTGCTGGCATCTGCTTTACTTTCGCGTGGCAGGAATGGCACTTAAGGCGCTGGGCTGGCAGTGGTTTCAGACACAGCACCTGCAGATACAACGTGCACACAATTTTGTCACACACAGCACTGTCAAACACAACCCTTTCACACACAAATCTTTCACCCACAACATTCCCACATACAACATTGTCACACACAGCTCTTTCACACAGAGCTCTTTGACACAACNCAAATCTTTCACCCACAACATTCCCACATACAACATTGTCACACACAGCTCTTTCACACAGAGCTCTTTGACACAACTTTGTCACACACAGCACTTTCATCACACACAACTCTGTCACACACAACTCTGTCACACACAGACCCTTGTCACACACAACTCTTTGACACACAACTTTGACACACACAGCACTTTTACACACAACTTTTTCACACACACACACACACACACAACCTTGTCACACACACAACTCTTTCACATACAACCTTGTCACACACAACTCTTTGACACACAACTTTGTCACACACGCAGCACTTTCACACACAACTCTTTGACACACAACTTTGTCACACACGCAGCACTTTCACACACAACTCTTTGACCGATTGTCACACACAAGTCTTTCACACACAGCACTTCCACATACAAGTTCCACACAACTTTGTCACACACAGCACTTTCCCACACAACTCTTTCACACACAACATTGTCACACACAGCTCTTTCACACACAACATTGTCACACACAACTTTCTCACTTACAACATTGTCACGCACAACTCTTTCACACACAACTTTGTCGCACACAGCTCTTTCACACAGAACTCTTTCACACACAAGCTTGTCACACACAACTCTTTGACACACAACCTGGTCACACACAGCACTTTCACACACAACTNTTCACACAGAACTCTTTCACACACAAGCTTGTCACACACAACTCTTTGACACACAACCTGGTCACACACAGCACTTTCACACACAACTCTTTCACACACCACCTTGTCACGCGCAACTCTGTCACACACAACTCTTTGACACACCGCTTTGTCACACACAGCACTTTCACACACAAGTTCTTGAACACAATCTTTCTTCCACCATGTCTTCTCTCTTTCCTGTCTTTACCATCTCATTTTCACATCTGTTTGTTGATTCTTGGAAGGAGTTGACTTGTGGGGTTATCCGGTCCTTTACTTGTTTTCCACGTTTGGAGGCACAAGAAGAGTAGATGGACATTCGAACTGAACAGCGCACAAGTCCATTTGTGCACATTTTTCTGCAGTTGTTGTTTGACCATTTCAACTCTGGAGAAACGGTGTTGCTTTGATTTTTGTGTTTGATGGTGTGACTGCCATGCTTTGCAGCCGAGAAGTTCAGTGGAGATTGACACCACAAGAACCAGTGCTGCCCCCCCGGGCTGTGCGCATGGCTGGCTATGATATCGAGGATGGGGCATTGAAGACGTGCCGGAGCAAGGAGATGCAGCTGAGATGCAGCTGTGCAGCCGTGCAGTTTGTTTCGTTTCACACAGTTTGTCTTGTAAAGTTGTTGGGTAGTTCCCTTCATCATGTGTCCAACAGCTGTCCAACAGCTTCTCCACATGTGCATTCTCGGCACACTGTCATAGACTAAGTTGTTCCACATTTGTTCCACATGTGTTCCACATGGCTGTTTTTTCCCGAAAGCGTAGCAAGGGTTCTCGTTTCACTCTGGGGGTCTAGGGGTTGAGGGTGTGTTCGCCAGACGCTACGCATACGTCCGCAAGTGTCCGCGTGAGGGCCCTATGGCCGCTGTCTATGGGGGAAGCTGCAAAAGTGATGCTGTTTTGGACTGTCGAAACACCGCTGTCCATGGGGGAAGCTGCAAAAGTGATGATGTTTTGGACTGTCGAAACCTCGTTGTCTATGGGAGAAGAAAGTGATGATGTTTTGGACTGTCGAAGCGTCGTTGTCTAATGGGGGAAGCTGCAAAAGTGATGATGTTTTGGACGTTTCAAATGTGTCGAAACGTCGCTAACGCGTCGAAAGGTTGTTTTGTGTGGCAGGTGTGGCATTTTGTGACATTTCAAGTCAGGAGTGTCTCCCCTGGGTGTCTTCCAAGGGAGTCTTTCCAAGGGTGTCTCCCAAGAGTGTCTTCTCAAGAATGCCTCCTCGGAGTGTCTTCCCAAGAGTGTCATGCCAAGAGTGTTTCCCAGGAGTGTCTTCGAAGAATGTCTTCCCAAGAGTTTCTGTCCAAGAGTGTCTCCCAAGAGTGTCATGCCAAGAGTGTCTCCCAGGAGGAACAAATACCGTCTCAGAAACTACTAGGGATTCAGAAACTGCGTCTCAGAAACTACGTCTCACAAACAATCTATATATGATTCAGAAACTAGACATTCAAGATTCAGAAACTACGTCTCAGAAACTACAAATTCACGATTCAGAAACTTGGCTGGCACGATTNCATTCAAGATTCAGAAACTACGTCTCAGAAACTACAAATTCACGATTCAGAAACTTGGCTGGCACGATTCAGAAACTAGAAATTCACGATTCAGAAACTTGGCTGGCACGGTTCAGAAACTAGAAATTCACGATTCAGAAACTACGTCTCAGAAACTACAAATTCACGATTCAGAAACTTGGCTGGCCCGATTCAGAAACTAGAAGTTCANGAAATTCACGATTCAGAAACTACGTCTCAGAAACTACAAATTCACGATTCAGAAACTTGGCTGGCCCGATTCAGAAACTAGAAGTTCAAGATTCAGAAATTACGTTTCAGAAACTACAAATTCACGATTCAGAAACTTGGCTGGCCCGATTCAGAAACTAGAAATTCACGATTCAGAAACTACGTCTCAGAAACTACAAATTCAC
>BGPT01001307.1:146466-161252 GCA_003297045.1 Symbiodinium sp. clade C Y103
GTCTCAGAGCAAAGAAGTCTCAGAGCAAAGAAGTCCCAGAGCAAAGAAGTCTCAGAGCAAAGAAGTCTCAGAGCAAAGAAGTCTCAGAGCAAAGATGTCCCAGAGCAAAGAAGTCTCAGAGCAAAGAAGTCTCAGAGCAAAGAAGTCTCAGAGCAAAGAAGTCCCATGGCAAAGAAGTCTCAGAGCAAAGATGTCCCAGAGCAAAGAAGTCTCAGAGCAAAGAAGTCTCAGAGCAGCAAAGAAGTCTCAGAGCAAAGAAGTCGCATAGCTTCAGTTTTTGAGGGAAGCCTCGCCCGAAAGCTTCGTTTTTACATCTTCAGCTTTCAGTTTTTGAGGGAGGTCTCGCACAAAAGCTTCGTTTTCAGATCTTCAACTTTCAGTTTTTGAGGGAAGTCTCGCACGAAAGCTTCGCTTTCACATCTTCACCTTTCAGTTTTTGAGGGAAGTCTCGCACAAAAGCTTCGCTTTCACATCTTCAACTTTCAGTTTTTGAGGGAAGTCTTGCACGAAAGCTTCGTTTTCACATCGTCAACTTTCAATTTTTGAGGGAAGTCTTGCACGAAATGCGTTTTTGAAAGTTAGCGGATGCACGAAATGCTGCGTTTTGCCGGACAAAGCGTGCCCTGCAAGATGGATGTGGAAGGTCTGCCGCGCGACAGTTGCGAAACGGTCCCGGCTATGTTCGGATCATGGCCGAATCGTCCGCGCAATCAAAATGACGCTTCAGGCTTCATTTTGACAACTTCAAGTTGCTGGTTTTTGGAGGAAGTCTCACACGAAAGCTTCGCTTTCATATTTTCAATACATTTTCAATTTTGGAGGGAGGTCTCGCACGAAAGCTTCGTTTTCACATCCTCAACTTCCAGCTTTTGAGGGACGTCTCGCACAAAAGCTTCGTTTTCAGATCTTCAATTTTCAGTTTTTGAGGGACTGTCTCGCACAAAAGCCTCGTTTTCCCATCTTCAACTTTCAGTTTTTGAGGGAAGTTTCCCACAAAAGCTTCATTTTCACATCTTCAACTTTCAGTTTTTGAGGAAGGTCTCGCACAAAAGCTTCGTTTTCACATCTTCAACATTCAGTTTTTGGAGGGAAGTCTCGCAGGAAAGCTTTGTTTTCCCATCTTCAACTTTCAGTTTTTGAGGGGCTGTCTCGCACAAAAGCTTCGCTTTCAGATCTTCAGCATTCAGATTTTGGAGGAGGTCTCGCGCAAAAGCTTCGTTTTCCCATCTTCAGCTTTCAGTTTTTGAGGGATGTCTCGCACAAAAGCTTCGCTTTCGCATCTTCAACTTTCAGTTTTTGGCGAGAAGTCTCGCACAAAAGCTTCGTTTTCCCATCTTCAACTTTCATTTTTTGAGGGACTGTCTCGCGCAAAAGCTTCGTTTTCCCATCTTCAACTTTCAGTTTCTGAGCGGAGTCTCGCACAAAAGCTTCGTTTTCACATCTTCAGCATTTAGATTTTGGAGGAAGTCTCGCACAAAAGCTTCGTTTTCAACTCGCGTAGTTCCATTGTGTTTTGCAACTCAGTGTCTGCAAATCGCATTGTGATGGCTGCGTCAAGGTTCCTCGGTGCCACGGCTGCGTGCGTAACACTTTTGTGTTTTGCAGCTGGACATGGTAAATCGTATTGGAATGGCTGCATCTAGGTTGCGAAGGTGACTTGTCAGCAGAGTTTTTCCATTTTTGGCGCTTGTGATTTTCCTATTAAAAGTTTTATTTAAAGCCTTCAAAATCGTGCTTTTTTTGGCTTTGGCGTCGAGATCCGGTTCTGGAGCTGCAATTTCTGGCGCAATCATGTCTAAAAACGGTTATGTGTAAGAGCTTCTGTGTGTAAAAAGCGTCTCTGTTCAAAAGCTTGCTCTGTGTGTAAAAGCTTGCTGTATGTAAAAGCTTCTCTTCTGTGTGTAAACGGTTGCTGTATGTAAAAGCTTCTGTGTGTAAAAGCGTGTAAAAGCTTCTCTGTGTAAAAGCTTCTGTGTGTAAAAGCTTCTCTGTGTCAAAGCTTCTTTGTGTAAAAGCTTCTCTGTGTCACAGGTTGTTTGTGTAAAAGCTTCTGTGTGTAAAAAGCTCCTGTGTGTAAAAGCTTCTCTGTGTAAGAGCTTCTGCGTCTAAAAGCTTTTGTGTGTCAAAGCTTCTGTGTGTAAAAGCTTCTCTGTGTAAAAGCTGTGTGCAAAAGGTAGCTGCGTGTAGAAGGTAGCTGTGTGTAAAAGCTTCTCTGTGTAAAAGGTTGATGTGTGCAATACCTTCTCTGTAAAAGCTTCTGTGTGTAAAAGCTTCTCTGTGTCAAAGTTTGCTGTGTGTAAAAGCTTCTCTGTGTAGAAGGTTGCTGTGTGTAAAAGCTTCTCTGTGTAAAAGGTAACCTTGTGTAAAAGCTTCTCTGTGTGAAAGCTTGCTCTGTGTAAAAGGTTGCTGTGTGTGAAAGGTTTTGTGTGTAAAAGCTTCTCTGTGTCAAAGTTTGCTGTGTGTATAAGCTTCTTTGTGTAAAAGCTTGCTGTGTGTAAAAGCTTCTGTGTGTAAAAGCTTCTCTGTGTAAAAGCTTGTCTGTGAAGCTTCTCTGTGTAAAAGGTAGCCTTGCGTAAAACTTTCTCTGCGTTTAAAAGCTTCTCTGTGTAAAAGGTTGCTGTGTGTGAAAGCTTCTGTGCAAAAGGTAGCTGTGTGTAAAAGGTAGCTGTGTGTAAAAGCTTCTCTGTGTAAAAGGCTGCTGTGTGTAAAAGCTTCTGTATGTAAAAGTTTGCTGTGTGTAAAAGCTCCTCTGTGTAAAAGCTTCTCTGTGTAAAAGGTTGCTGTGTGTAAAAGCTTCTCTGTGTAAAAGTTTCTGCTTGTAAAAGCTCCTCTGTGTAAAGGCTTCTCTGTGTAAGAGCTTCTGCGTGTAAAAGTTTCTCTGTGCAAGCAAATGCTGTGTGTAAAAGCTTCTCTGTGTAAAAGGTTGCTGTGTGTGAAAGGTTCTGTGTGTAAAAGCTTCTCTGCGTCAAAGTTTGCTGTGTGTATAAGCTTCTTTGTGTAAAAGCTTGCTGTGTGTAAAAGCTTCTGTGTGTAAAAGCTTCTCTGTGTAAAAGCTTGTCTGTGTCTGTGTGTAAAAGTTTGCTGTGTGCAAAAGTTTGCTGTGTGTAAAAGCTTCTCTGTGTGTAAAAGCTTCGGTGTGTAAAAGTTTGCTGTGTGTAAAAGCTTCTCTGTGTAAGAGCTTCTGTGTGTAAAAGCTTCTGTGTGTAAAAGCTTCTCTGTGTGGAAGTCTCTGCATGTCAAAGCTTCTTCTTGGAGCAGGTCTTGGGCCAGAGAAGAGCGGAGATGATCTGAGAGTGCGCTGAAAAGAGCTGAGATGAGGTGACAAGAGCTGAGCTTAGCTGAGAAGATGCGAGAAAAGCTTAGAAGATGTGAGAAGAGGAGAGAAGAGATGAGAAGACAAAAGATGAGCTGACATGAGCTGCGAAGAGCTGAGAGGAGTTGAGATGAGCTGTGAAAATCTGAGAAGAGCTGAGACCAGCTGAGATGAGATGGCATGAGTTGAGACGACCTGACAGGAGAAGCGTGGTGAAGAGCTGAGAAGAGCTGAGCTGAGACGAGCTGCGTACAATGGAGAAGCTGAGAAGAGCTGAAAAGAGAAGAGTTTAGATGAGCTGAGAAGAGATGAAGCTAGCGTAAGTGACATGAGAAGAGAACCGATGTGATCAGCTGAGAATAGTTGCGCAAGGAAGAGAAGACATGAGATGGGATGAGATGAGATGAGGTGACAAAAGTTGAGAAGACATGAGATGAGCTCAGATGAGATGAGATGGGATGACATGGACTGTGGTGACAAAGGGAGGAATGAGCAAGTTCCAAGAACAGCCGCGATGCGATGAGATCAGATCAAAGACATGGCACTGCAGCGACAAGTCAAGAGGTGGCACTTCTTCGAAGCACAGAAGGCTTGCCTGCATCCTATAGGCCCAGCCTTTGTTCAGTTCTATAAGCTATAGGCGCTTCAATTTTGAAACTTCCGCCCCCGGCTTGCCCGGCTTGCCCGGGAATTACTTGTAGACATGTGACCTGCGTGCGTGTGTGTGTGTGTGATTGCGTTTTATGAAAGATCTATTTTTGTCTGGTTTATGTGTATGTATATATGTATATACATTGCGAGGCATATCTCTAAATATGATTCAAATGCACGTTCAAGTAGTTCCTGACCCCATGGCAGAAGACTTGGTGAGGCATGGCACTAAAAAGCAGCTGAGAAGGCAAGTGACTTACGAGGACATTTGTGCAAGATGATCTTCAACTAAATGAGGCATGTAGAATGGCCTCACGGCAAGCAACTCTTCGATAATTTGCCTTCAGACATGTTCGGACTATCCCCCTCCTTGAGCATTCTTCAGCAATCTCTGTCACAAAAGACAGGTGATGGTGATTGAAACCCAAATCATGAGAAAAGAAACCAATTCGCTGGGCATGTACGAATA
Source organism: Symbiodinium sp. clade C Y103 (assembly GCA_003297045.1). Lineage (NCBI taxonomy): Eukaryota > Dinophyceae > Suessiales > Symbiodiniaceae > Cladocopium > Cladocopium sp. clade C. Next base: position 150,900 of record BGPT01001307.1, read on the forward strand.
TGACTTAAACGAGCACAAAGAGGAGGTACTGCGAGGTATCATGCAGCTGTCTATGTTCTATTCAGAGAGGTTGTCATTGAAAAGGGTTTCCCCTTGCAACGCTTCCAAACACAAACACAAAATCCAACGCACAAGAGATTTGGCAAGAACTCCATAGGACCCCGATAGGACCCGGATAGGGAACTGCCACTTGCATCAGAGCCGAACAGTTGCAACAGAACTTGCGACAGAATTTAGGATTTGGAATGCTCGACTTGCTTCGACTTGGCAGTTTTGTAGATATTTTTTGTTGACATCATGTCGTTGACATCATGTCGTGGACATGTCGTTGTTGACATGTTGCACTTTGAAGTGTTATACGTAACGACACACTTTGCAGGACTTGGAGCAGAGGTTGGTCTTCCAGCGCATGGAGCGTCAGGCCGTCTCAAAGTGCTAAGGCTTGGCCACGGGAAGATTTTAGGGAAGCCGACACAACACTTATTTTGAAAAGCAAGTTTATTGATGTGTTAAGGAAAAATGTTTTTCCTTTGTTTATTTGATGCTGCATTGGGGAATTGCTAGGGGCTCAGGCTGGCCCCGAAGGTGCCAGCCTGAGTCCCCGGCTGGTGCCGAAGGCACCAGCCAGCGTCTACCAACAAGTTTATTGTATATTGAGATCTATTGAGATCTATTGAGAGAATGGAGATGATGGACTCCTCAGATTCGTAGCAGATAGTAGCGGATGTTTTATTTTGCTTTGTTTGCATGATTTTGCAGCATGTTTCTAGCGCCTGTCTTGCTTTGTTTGGCTCTTGGGCAGAGGCTGCGGCCTGAAGCATGGCGTGACTAAGTTGCATTCAGAGCACTGTGTTGCTAAATTTCATATACAGTATCACAGTTTTTCATGTTAGTAAACCTTACGGTCAAAGGACCGAAGGATCTGCAACCCGTTGGTCAAGTGAGAGATTCAAGTGTCACAATCAGATCACAACCCAGAAAACTCCTAACAGCTCCACCGTTCTTCTTCTTGGGGTGCAAGCGATCCAGGAAGATCAGGAGTTTAGGAAACCAAGCGACAACGCAAGATCCAAAAGCTTATGGAAGGGGAGCCGAGAGCAAAAGGGTCTGCATGTATGCGTTTCAACTTGCTGTAAAATGGTGGAAGAACCTATACAAAAATGGAGGGTCTAATTGTAGAGGCTCTACCTGTACAAAAACAACTGCACAAAAAAACCTGAACTACGTGTAACTACGTTCAGGAAAAACGAAGCTCGAGAAAGGAAAGAAAACTATACATCACAGGCGCAAGAATCGAACCGCTCAAAAGATCACGCTCAGAGATCCCAGCGAAAGCGGTGCCACGGTGCCATTCGAGGTACGTAATGGTGCCCAGGATGTGCAAAGGGACATCACCGCTCACCGGAGGTACAAAGAGTCTCACCAGACACAAAAAGATGGGAACCTTCGGAGACGCTGGCGGGCGATCCCCATCTGAAAACGAAATGAACACACGCGGCACACGCGTGGCAATCACCGGATCCACCTCTCAAACTTAAGAAGCAGAAGCCGCATCCAAATTGAAGATGCAGAGGCTGCGAAGCAGCAGCGATGCACCAGGGCACATCTCCCTGGGATTCTTATGGTTATTGTCCCGGTTCTCATGGTGTTTCAAGTTGATTTTTGCCCGGTTCTCATTACTTCTTTGAATTCTTCCCGCGCTCAGCCGACTGCTTCATTTTGCACTGTTGTTTCTGGTCAAGCCACCATAAGCCACCTAATCTTGTCAGCCCTTTTGTCTCGCCATTTGTGCAAGACATCGTTGAGTTTGGCTGGGCTCGCCACATGCCGAACATTCCCGTTCATGCCATGCGTGGACCACGAGGGAAAATGAGCCAGAAATTGCAAATAGAAGACCTGACCGGACCGCAAAACCAGATGTATTGTCATCCAAGATGGCATTTTGACTGCAACCATTTTGCAACCTTTGAGTAGCTGAGTAACTTGAAGCTGATAAAAAAAAAAGTTGTTTCATGTTGTTTCGTGATTCAGCAGTGTGTTCGCACCGGGGCGGGAGAAGATGTTTGTCGCGATGGAAATGGGGCCACCAGGTTTGGATGGCAAACTGTGTGCTGCCATATAACTTGTTTCGTGTAGGAAAGCAATCTGCTTGCAATCTGTTTGCAATATCTTGTTGATGTCAGTTGATGTGGATTGGCTAAGGACCATTGCACTTCACCACTTTTGCGCCATTGATGCCACTGATGCTAGCGGCCATTGCAGTGTCACCCCGGCAACTGCATACAAGACGCATTCGGTTTCAGAAGATGCACCGGGTCGAGATCCCCAAAGAAACTCGGGGAGAATCATAGACTCAACCCGAATGATTTGCGAAGGAAGGCGCTCCATGTGACGCATGGCAAAGCTGCATAACTTGCGCATGCTGGCAGGGTACCCCTTCCGCATGTGTGTGTGTGTAGATGACTGTATATGGGTGTATATATATATATATATGTGTGTGTACAGGCTCACAGGTGTACAACATTGTACAACCGTACGTACAACCTGCAACTGCCGACCGGTTGCAGTCGCTCTCACAGTGGAAAAGTCTGCTCACAGCCTTTCTTTGCGCCGCACTGACGCGGTCCAAAGATCCAATTTGGTGACGGACTTCAGTGGACCCGCATGACCGCATGACCTGGGAGATCCTGGGAGATCCTGGGAGATCCTGGGAGTCTTGATTTGTTGAAAGATGTTGAAAGATGTTGAAAGCTCCTTGGGGGGTTTCAGGAAAGTTTGGACATCGCAGGACTTTGCGTTTCATTTTGAGATCTGGCAAAAAAAGTCAACCACAGCTTGTTATTTGCGCAGGACGCGTTATTTTTGTTATGAGCTTTCATTTGTTTTAATCACTTTCCTCATGTTCTAGGTTTTTTTGGTTTTGACAAATCTCGCGCGTTTGAACCTTGAAGCATTAATTTTAGGTATACTATACCATACTATACCTTATGTTTGTGGGTTTCCTTTGCAATGTAACAATCGGTTTGGAACCGTGCTTTGAAAAGCAATCACGCAGCAGGTTTATTCGTTACTTTAGGAATATATTTTCAATGCACGGACATGTGTCATATTATGTCATATTGTGTCATATCTTACACGTTTTGATTTGCTGGTCAGTGCTTCTGCTTATCTTCTGAATCAGGTCATGTTGGCCGCTGCATTTAGCCCAGCAATGCCCACGCCAAAGAGCGCGGGGAAAGCCAAAGCAGGGGCGGCCTCTGCACGTGACAGGACCGGGTTGGAGCCAACATGGAAGCAACATGGAAGCAACTGGAGCCAAATTGAGCAGAGCTGGGAAGTATTTGGGAGTTGTACCATGTTGTACCCCGGAGCCACTCAATCCGTGTGTTCAATCTTGGTGGCTGATATTTCTTGCTTCTTGCGTGACTCAGTTTGTTGTTTGAACATCATGCCTCATGAGTGTTGGATGGGTGAAATAAGATGGTTAAGGCATGTTGAGGCTCCCTGTAAAGCAGGTATAGGCACGATATAGTTTTGAGAGAACGTCGCAAATTCAGCCTTTTGCATCCTTTTGCATGAAAGTCCCTTGGCGCGCAGAATTCCCAGTGTAGCTCATCAGATGTTCCACAAGAATCCAGAGAGAGGTGAGCTTTGCAAATGCCAATTCTTAAAACGCAAGAACACAAAACATATGATGTGGTGCTGATGACACCAGAATACTTTCTGAATTTAAAGTGACTTGGAGGTGAAAAGGCCCCTAAGGGTAATCCGATTGCAATGTTCAGAACGCGATATTCAATTCAGTAGTTCCAAGTCAAAGATTGGCCATCGCCAGCCTTGAAATCGTTTCAGTAAGGCGTGCCGCTGTGTGCCATGTGTGTGTGTGTCGGATTTGGATTGGTTTGGGTTTAAGATCATTCACCAGTGTTCATATAATTATATATAATTCATATCCATGTTAAGCGGTGACTTGGGTCATTGTGCGACATCCCAGCATCGGGTGTCACCAGGAGATCCGTCAGCCCGTTGCCCTCGAAAGTCGATGAGAAAAGAAGAGATCCGCCGACGTCCGCACCCAGGTCCGAGATGGTCGAACGGTCGAAAGTTTTACAAATTCTGAAAGTTTATTCTCTTTTTGACGCTCCCCTTGGGGCATTGCTGGGTACTTAGGCTCGCCCCGAAGGGGCCAGCCTAAGTACCCAGCAATGCCCCAAGGGGGCGTCAAAAGGACTATAAACTTATACAGTAAAAAAATACAGTAATTATGTCAGAATTTGTCAGATGTACAACATGTCGATGTAGTTCTAACATGATGGGACTCTGCAGTCCTGCGATCCGCGGAGTTTTTGACATGAAAAGACCCAAGCCAACCCAGAGCCTCCAGATGTTCCCAAATGAAATATGCGGACAAAGATGGAACTTGCAGAAAGCAAATGGGACTTCAAAAGGAAATCACAGCAGGAACAGACCCATGTTTTGCATTTGGAAATTTATCGGGGACAGAGTTCCACGATGTTCGAAGGCCGCAAGGGACTGGAAAATATTGGAAATGCCAATTGAAATTTCTACGCTCGACTTTGGAACCGTTGATGACGTTGTTTCCGTGAGGTCAAGCGAGGAGAAACCAACTGCCCGGCCCTCGTAGTGCGACAGCTGCCACATTTTGCCACCTGTGCTTTGAGGTGGAGCCAATATGGAGAAACAAGACCGTTCGAGGTGTAGAAGACATGGGAGTTGCCCGATGTTGCCCGGAAACCAGTTTGGATCCTGCATTCAAGCCTTTTCAAGCCTTTGAACATCTTTTCACGTGGATAATTCTCACTTCGCAAGAATGTTTTGGTTTCACGAGGTATGCAATCTAAAGGGGCGTCTCCTTTTTTGGGTCCGGTGAAGCATAGCAGCCCCTGTTTCTGGAGCGATCCGGAGCCGGGTCTGCAAATGGCAGGTCTCTTTTGCGACCCTTACATCGGCGCCACAAGCTTGGAAGGTGGCAAATCTTCACAGGCGCCAAAATCCAAATGGATTTCAACGATGTCAAGATATGTCAAGTGCCTAAAGCTGCATGCCTGGAGAAAGAACATGATTCGAATGTCTAAATCTCCACATTTTCCATGCTCAGCCGGTCTCCGGCTGTCCTTGAATTCGTTCGAGATTTGTTTCAGATTTCGGATGTTTTTTGGGTTTGAATCATCTCGAATTCCGATTCCCTCCAGGCTTTGCGCGCCTTGCCTGCACTGTCATTTTACACGGCGACCTTGTTTAACCCGACGCGCGTGACAGTGCCGACAGCTTGCGACACTGGTGCTGTTTCTTGCCCGGTCCATGTCCACAATATGTGCATTTTCACACAGCTTTGCAGTGGAATAGCACACATGTTCATCGACGGGCTGCAAGCAAGCATGTAGTATACACACACACATGCACACACGCACTTTTGCACTTTTGCACAGGCGCTACAGAATTGGCAGATCTCTCATTTGGCTTTTTCTTATATTGTATTTTTTGGGGTTCACACGTGCTTCAAACCTGATTCACCGTGAATCAAAGTGAACCATAGAGAAACATAGTAGATCATAGTGGATCATAGTAGATCATAATTAGTAGATCATAGTAGATCATCCTGAAATAATGTGAGTCATAGTTAGTCGATTCTTTGTCCATTTCTTGTGTCAATTTGTGTCATGTCGCCAGGGGATTTGGTGGATGCCGGCTACGAGCTCCTGGGGACGAGCCCGCCCTTGGCCATGGATGCCGAGGTGGCTGCCCTTCGCCCCTCGGCATCCCAGGCATCCCAGGCATCCCAGGCATCCCTCCAGGCATCCCTCCAGGCATCCCTGGGCCACGATTCGTTAACGACGAATTTCGAGTCGTGTTTCGAGTCTCGTTTCGAGCAGCACCTTTCGAGCAGCACATTTCGAGCACATTTCGACACCACGCAATCTCGTACCTTCGCTGTTAGCGCCATTGTGCAGGGTAAACAATTTCAACATATTTAAACCGTTTGCGTAGTTTGCTTAGTTTGCTTAGTTTGCTTCTCTTCAATGAATTCTTGGAAGGGAACAGATTGTAAATGATTGTAACTATTTCCAGAAGGCAGATGTAAGAGGAAGATTCGGATTCGATTCGGATTCGATTCACTGATTACCAGGCTGAGCCGTTGAAATCGGATGCGGCGTTTCCCCCTGAGGTACGGCGCTGGAGATCTTGACGGAGGCGTTGGAACGGAGCGAAGCGGGACAGAAAGCTTTCAGCTCTCAGGCGCGAAAAGGGACGTGACGGGTGCCGTGGCAATACAGCGCACTGCGCTGTGGAGCGAAAGTTGAGCATTGAAAGAAGTTGAGGAGTTAACCTAGTGTGTAGAAACAATTGTTTGTCTCACGACTTTGAACAAAAGAATGAAAAACCATGAAAGAATATGAAAGATGAAAGATCAGGAAACATGCTGGTGAAAACCACACCTTTCGGGTGACACTGCACAGTTTCAATCTTTGAGCCTCGTCTCAGGGGCTGCACAAGACCAACACATGCAAACACATACTAGTCGACTTTCATCGACTTCCATGAGCGTTCATCAACTTCCATTTCTTCATTTTTTCCCGAAAGCTCCTGCGAAGGGTTTTTCCCAAAGAACGACTACCAAATTCATCTACATAACATCTCCTACTCACATCATCCTCACATACATCTCNTTTTTTCCCGAAAGCTCCTGCGAAGGGTTTTTCCCAAAGAACGACTACCAAATTCATCTACATAACATCTCCTACTCACATCATCCTCACATACATCTCATACAAAACATATACATCATCTACATCACCTACATCATCTACATCTACATCTACATCACCTACACCATCTACATCATCTACATCATGTCTACATCACATNATACAAAACATATACATCATCTACATCACCTACATCATCTACATCTACATCTACATCACCTACACCATCTACATCATCTACATCATGTCTACATCACATGACATCCCCTACTCACATCATAATCACATACATCTCATACACATCATATATACATCATCTACATCATCAACATTTATATCATCTACTCAGGAGTTCATGCTCAGGAGTCATTACTCAGGAGTTATTACTCAGGAGTTAAGACTCAGGAGTTCTTAATCATCAACATTTACATCATCTACTCAGGAGTTAATACTCAGGAGTTAAGACTCAAGAGTTCTTACTCAGGAGTTAAGACTCAGGAGTAATTACTCCGGAGTTATTGCTCAGGAGTAATTACTCAGGAGTTAGTACTCAGGAGTTAAAACTCCTACCAAAAACTCCTACTTCTCAAGTTCTTCTAAATTCTCTCTTTAGGCGGCAGGGCAGTCAAATGGCGGTTTGCGAAACGCAACCCTTTCGCACGAAATGAGGTTCGATGTGCAAAAACTGAGGCAAAATTGCGATTTCTCTTCCGGGTCGGCAACCTTTTCGCACGAAATGAAGTTCGATGTGCAAAAACTGAGGAAAAATTGCGATTTGTGTCTGGTCCCGGTAACCCTTTCGCACAAAATGAGGTTCGATGTGCAAAAACTGTGGTAAAATTACGATTTCCTATCGTGCGCGGCAACCCTTTCGCACGAAATGAGGTTGGCTGCGCAAAAACTGAGGTAAAATTGAGATGTCCTATCGCGCGCGGCAACCTTTTCGCACGAAATGAGGTTGGATGTGCAAAAACTGAGGTAAAATTGAGATTTTGAGATCTCAGATGTAACCCTTTCGCACAAAATGAAGGTCGAAGTGCACACATTGAGGCAAAATTGCGATTTTGACATCTCGCTGCAAAAGCTTCTGCGTGTAAACGGTCTTCTGTGTCAAGGCTCCTGTGTGTAACGACGTCTGCGTGTAAAATCTCTTCTGTGTAAAAGTTTCTGTATGTTATATCTCCTGTGTGTGAAGATTTCTCCGTGTAAACGAGTATGTGTGTAAACGATCTTCTGTGTCAACGTTCCTGTGTCTCCACGTGTCTCGCTGTAAAGGCTCTTCTGTGTAAAAGCTCCTGTGTGTAAACGCGCCTCTGTGTAAAAGCTCTTCTGTTGAAAAGTTTTGTGTCAGAAGAGTTTTCTGTGTAAACGTCCTTCTGTTGAAAAGTTCCCGTGTGTAAACGTGTCTTGGTGTAAGCGGTGTAAAATCTTCTGTGTGTAAACATTATTCTGTGTAAAAGCTGCTTTGTGTAAACGTGGCTTGGTCTAACAGCTCTTCTGTGTAAAAGCTCCCGCTTCTACGTGTAAAAGCTGCTGCGTGTCAAGACTTCCCTTTGTAAAAGCTCGTGTGTGTAAACGCTCTTCTGTGTAAAAGCTCCCGCGTGTACACGCGCCTCTGTGTAAAAGCTCTTCTGTTTAAAAGCTTCTGTGTGAAAAGAGGTTTTTTGCGTAAACGTTCTTCTGTTCAAAAGTTTTTGTGTGTAAACCTGTCTTGGTGTAAGCGCTTTTCCGTGTAAAAGCTCCTGTGTGTAAACGTGAATGCGTGTAAGCGTCCTTCTGTGGTAAAGCTCCTGTGTGGTATTCTTGCTTATTTTTGCTTGTCGGCTCAAGCCACAGAGTGATAGGTCGGCTTGAGATTGTTGTTACTGTATTGGCATTGCCACGTGTCATTTTCTTTTTGTTGTTGCATTTCAGAAAGCATGCAGCACGCGGCACAGCTCGATGCAGGTGCAGATCAACAGTTGCAGTGATGCACGTTTCATACCGCAAGTTTGAGAACATTCGTGTCAGCAGATTTTTGTCATTGTACAAGAGGTTGTGTGACTGGATTGAACCCAAAAAAACATGTCTTTTGCAGTAGGATTCTTGCTTCCTGTTGCTCGTCGGCTCAAGCCACAGAGCGACAGGTCGGTTTGAGAATGTCGTTAATGTATTAATATCGGCATGTGTGTTATCTCTTTATCTTGCTGCATTTCAGAACGCATTCAGCATGTGGCACACCTCGATGCATGTGCAGACCAACAGCATGCAACATTTTGTAGTGTGGGACCGGAAACTTGAATACCTACGCTGGTTGTGACCGCAATTAATGCGAAACAACCTGCTGCCCGGTAGTGTAGTTGTTCGAGATTGCGTCCGTCGCAGGGACTCATGGCGTCGGATCCGAACAGATGGTTCGAGTTGTTGGACACCTTCGGATGCGTTTTCCGAAGCGATGGTGCTGCAGCTGCGAAGCTGCAGTTGTCCAATTTGGAGAAGTGCGATCTTCAAAGTTTATGTGGCGCTGCTGGTATACCCGTCGAGCAGCCTGGTGGCAAGTCGAAAACGAAGAAGGATATGGTGGAAGAGATTCTGCGAAATTTGAGCTGTTACCGCAAGGCAGGGAGTGGTCCGTTAGCCTTTGGTGGAAAAACAAAATGTGTTTGTTTTGGTTCGGCTGGGTGCTTGACTTGCGAGGCTGGGTCTGCTAGCTCTTCCGGGCCGCGGAGGTCGACGCAGCAGAGTTCGCAGCAGCTCCGGGAAGATGAGATTTTTGAGGACGAAGACCGGCTGAATGAAAAGCTTGAGACCATGACAGAGGCAAANGAGGTCGACGCAGCAGAGTTCGCAGCAGCTCCGGGAAGATGAGATTTTTGAGGACGAAGACCGGCTGAATGAAAAGCTTGAGACCATGACAGAGGCAAAGCTACGGGCTCTTGGTGTGGGAGTTTTGTGTGCTCGTGGTGAAGATTGGATGCGAGAGCGGTTGAGTGGGAGGAAGGCAGATCCGGTGAGGAAGTTNAAAGCTACGGGCTCTTGGTGTGGGAGTTTTGTGTGCTCGTGGTGAAGATTGGATGCGAGAGCGGTTGAGTGGGAGGAAGGCAGATCCGGTGAGGAAGTTGGCTCGGAATCTTGGGATTTGTGCACAACCGTTAAACAAGCCCAAGTCCAAGGAGACGTTGATCGAGGAAGTGATGCAGCTGCTTGCATCCCCCACTGCGGCATGGCTTTGCATGGATGTTTTTTCCCCACAACTTTGTGTGGGGTTCTTGTTTTTTGCTTTGCACCTCCCGCCTTCCGCCTCCCGCGTCTCCTCCCACAACTCTCACACACACAACATNTTTGTGTGGGGTTCTTGTTTTTTGCTTTGCACCTCCCGCCTTCCGCCTCCCGCGTCTCCTCCCACAACTCTCACACACACAACATTGTCACACACAACTCTCACACACACACACACAACATTGTCACACACAACTCTCACACATACAACATTGTCACACACAAGTCTTTCACGCACAACTCTTTCACACACAACTCTTTCACACACAACTCTTACACACACAACATTGTCACACACAACTCTCACACACACAACATTGTCACACACAACTCTCACACAAACAACATTGTCACACACAACTCTCAC